>JAXGGA010015295.1:0-29579 GCA_038373865.1 Uloborus plumipes
CATTGAGAAATCGGAAGAAGAATTGAAGAAAAAATTCAGAAAGTAGGGAAAAAAGAAGAAATTTTCAAGTAGCTGCAAAAAAAAAAAAAAAAAAAAAAAATCAAAAGTACTTTTTTACACTTTGCTCTTACCTTTTTAAGCATACTCTCGGCTGCGTTCAAATTAAAGTCTCTTGCTGAAAAGAAAAAAAAAAGAACATCAAAAGAGGATTAGTACTGATATTTAGTTAAGTTTAATAATGTTTCATATTTTGTGTTTTTACAGTAAAGGGCTAATATTGGCTCATTTTTCTTAACACTTGTTACTTGGCCCTATTGCGCCTTATTTCTCCCACAGTTTAAGAGATTGTGGCCACTTTTCGGTGTTTTTTAAAAATAAAACTTATTATTAAAATATCATAGAATTTATTTTTCATCTGAGAAACTACTTCGTTTTTTAAAATTAATCGTAGTTTGGATAGCAGCTGCAAACGGAGTTTTAATGGCAAGCAAAGCAATTTAGCAAGTTTTGACTTCGAGGGAAAATAGTTGTACAGAAAAAAAAACTTCTCATAAAGAAGGAAAATTTCGTATTTTTTTCATTCAGAATTTTTTTACGAGTTGTGTAAGCTTGTTCATGCTGTATAAAAACATACATTCAGTAGTTGGTGTCACATTTTGAATTATTTAAATTTCTTCTCATTGTAAAAACTGCAATATTCCCAATTATTGTCATTATTATTATTACTTAATATATTTTTTAAGATCAGTTATATCGCAAGCATTTAATTTTTTTAACAATGCATTCAATAAGAAAAGAGAAAGAGGAAGTGAACAGAAAAATAAATGAAATAAGGAAAGCATAACAGGTCTCAGAGAAAAATCAGTTCTAGTAACAAATTGGTAAGTTTGACGCATTCAATGTATGTATAGTTTAAAGCAATGCGAAAACTAGGTGTTTACCTCTCCCTTTGAAAAAAAAAGTTTGTCATAATAATAGTGGAACTTTAAAAAAAATAGTACCAAATATTACAATTATATCTCTCTATTTCCTTAAAAATCTTTAAATGCTTAGTTAAAATAAGATAATTTCAGAAAAACGAAAAGTAAAAGAAATTTGCAATTATACTGAGCTACATGAACAATGTACTTTAGATGAAAATACGTATTTTTGAAATTTTTTTGCTGAAAGAACGAGAATCTATAATTATTTTTTGTTTATCACGTAGCATTTTCCCAAAAATCTACATTTTCTCTTAGTAAACTTGTAGCAATTTCTACAAAGTGGGTTTTAAGAACAACTTTTTCTGGCACCGAAACGTATTGAATGTAGGGGAATGTGGGTTAATGTGAAATAATTAAGATAACTTACCTTTTTCAAAATTAACAAATTAGAAATTTATTTTAAAAATTACAGTGTCTAAGAAAAGAGCAATGTATTTCATAATGAAACTTGCATTGATATATTATTTTTCACTTTAGGCTACAAATTTGTAGAGGAGAGGGGGGTATTATGGAATAGTCGGGAAATATGGAATACCGAGGATTTTACTCCGTTCGGTGCTGCAATATCGTGGACATAACATGAACTACTCAAGAAAGACTCCCATGATGCATTGCAGTAAGAGTTCGCCGCTTACTGTTATCATTAGAGTGCTACAAAAAAAGTTCAGTTTTTGATTCTCAAGAGCTTTTGGAGGTAAGTTTTAAAATTTTTAATCTGTTAGTATACATATGACTTAAAGTATTGATGTTAACCGTAATGTACACTAAAATAATTATAATTTTTTTTACTGTAGTCGTTTTTTAGCTCACAATATTCGGTCCATCGTTTTAAATATTCATTTCCCAAGATGGCGTCTCGGGTATTATGGAATACTTAGTATTTCAAGACAACAAGAAAGCAAAGACGCTGAATGTATCTTTTGCGACGGTAAATTCTCTCAAGATCAACGAGGTGAAGTTTGGATTCAGTGCGTAAGTTGTTTTCTGTGGGCTCACCTTGGCTGCACGGGAGCAGAGCAAGACAATTACATTGGTGACTTCTGTAAATAGACTCGAAACAGAAATGATTCACACTTAATGTAAAAAATTATAGCTACAAACTTAAGCATAAAAGTATTATTATTACTTTTTCATTATTAAATTTTTTCATTTGTGGTCTGATAACAGTGTTTTATGAAGTTAATTAGTATTTCAATGGTTAACACCACCTATTCCATATTACCCGAATATTTCATATTAGCCTCCATTTGTAATTTTTTTTAAACAATTTTTTTAATATTTATAAATAAACTAGCTGACCCGGCCACGCGTTGCTGTGGCTAAGGTATGGGTAAAACTATAATGTTTCAAAAGAAACGAAAAACTTTATTACCGTTATAGAGATTAACTTTATATAGGGGAGACTGGGGACGGTTGTGACGCGGGGCGGTTGTGACAGTCGTCGTATTGGCTAAACTATAATTAATACCTGGTTGAAGCAAAGAGAGAGAGTATCAGCATGTTTGTCTGAATGTGTGTCAAAGCATTGCGGTAGCCATCGAGCGAAATTAACGCTAGCAGAGGGGTTGGTTACTTTTTAACAGTTAAAAGTAAGTTTTTTTGTTCGATGTCTTTTAGTAATTCCTGTTGAATGGGTGCAGATAGAGAAATGAAAGTTTTCTCCTCGTTAGTAGTGAACCTGAATAGTGAAATAGCAGTGATTACTTTTTATGTAGGCTATTTTGTATTGCCATGGCGATTGCTGTTTTCAAAAGTAGTGAGTTGGGGTCGGTTGTGACAAATTGCGTGGGGACGGTTGTGACACGAGTAAAACATGTTTTTATCATATTTGATGCCCATAATACGCTTGGAGAAGACAGAAATAGGGCAGTGTGACCCTATGAAATATAAAGAAGCTTATAAAAAAGTGAAACTTTTTTTTCTTTCGGGCAGCTTTGGAAATGCAACGTTAATCGCAAGTCTTTGCTACGAAACATTCATTCGTAAACGCGATGGAGCCGGCCGGCGCTGTCACGATGAAAACAACTTGTGCATAGGTTATATTGCTCATAATAAAGTGCTTTTGAGCTTACATATATGCTGAAAGCAGATATGAGAGTAAAATGGCTACTGAGAAATGGTTCCGTTCATTTATGAATAGAAATTTTTCACGTCTGTTCGTGTAGCTCATGCAACTAGACTTTCAAGAGTAACAAGCTTCAATAAAACAAATAAATGCGGAATCTTTCTTTGATACTTGAGAATTGTTATGAACAGACATGGTTATGACCCACAGGATGTGCATAATGTTGCCAAAACAGACGTTACGAAATTCCAAAAACCTGATATTTTTGTAAAACTTGGTATAAGGCTACTTCAACTGAACGAGACACATTGTTAAATATTAAACTTTCCCAGATGAAGGTTATGTTGAATTACGTTTAATATTACTTGAAATTAAAAGTGATCTAGACTGTTTTGCTGTATTTTTGAACTTGTCACAACCGACCCCAAGCACTGTCACAACCGTCCCTGGGGTGGGGTCGGTTGTGACATTTTTTCCTTTTTTGTTTAATTTGGTCCTGTGAGTTAACTATTGTACTTAGGGAGAAAATTTTAGTGTTTATAAGCAGGCAAATAAACACTTTAACATAAAAACAACTTTAAACCAGCTTACAGGCATTGCTTAGGGATCTGTGGGGGAGCAAATGAAAATTGTCACAACCGTACCCAGTCTCCCCTAAATATGAATTTGAGGTCAAAATATGAAAACAATCGAACAAAAATTTCCTAAGTTTGCTAGAAACAAATAATAAACAAAAAATGTAGCATTTTAGTACTTAGAAATATTATATTCAAGCTTGTAATAATTGAGTTAATTAAAAATTTGCTAATTGCTATTGTAACATTTTATTTTTTAATTTAACATTTTATTTTTTAATAATGTAGGTAGGGTAGATAATTAACCAATATTATTTGTTATTTTTTGAATTATAAGCATTTTTAATTTCAGTTTAACTCAACACTAATCGGTGCACAATATTCTTTGTTAATCTGTCTTTTGTAAACAAAAATAGATTGGACGGTTTTCCCACACGGGAGCAAGCGACCTATAGTTGCCCATGGGGAAAAACATGGATTTTCTAAATCTAAACCGCAAATTGACATTGTTTGTCCTTGGTACTTATTAATGGAAATGGCGAAAGCTAAACGAATGGGAAACTGTAGCCTTTTGAAGGCTATTGAAGATTCTGACGGTGTCATTGGGATACGAGGCAACAGAACTACTTTATCTTTAAACTTGCCAGTCAAAATGATTGCCTCAATAATGTTCCCGGTGATTTTTTTGATAACTAAACGCATACCATTGCATAATCTCAGTGGATTTAAATTACGTAGAAGAACTATGGGTGAACCAATTTTTAACCGCAGATTATGTGGTGGCATTCCGGGTATGTTTAAAGAATTTTAACCAAGAATACAGAAAAGCTGATAGCTAAATATATAATTTGCATTAAAAAATATATTGCTGTCCTAAATTGAGATAAAAATTATCCTATCATTTAAGTTGGACCAAACTGAAACTGCGTGTAAAATTTGGTTAAAATCGGTTCAGTAGCTGAGGAGTCCATTGGCCACAAAAACAGGGACACGTAATTTTTCTATTCTATTCTATTCTATTCTAGAAGTCAATAAACTTCGACACACATGAGGACTGCGTACTATGCGCCTTGCCTCCACAGATAGTACAATACAGATTTTATTGAAGGAAAAAATTTACAGCACAGAGAAGGAAGTTACACCCAGGGCAAAGGCGGGAATCGAACCCGCGCCTCTTGAGATTACAAACTGACGGGCAGACCCACTGCGCCGTTGAGGCCCTAATTTTTATGTATTAAGAAGATAAGAAAGATTATTATCTGTTTACTGCGCTCCAGAAGCTGCCAGAACGTGTGCTTTATGTCGCTCAGCCATGGAGGTGTCAAAAAAGGCTTAGTAAAAAGGCTTAGCCAAGAACACAGAAAAGCTGGCAGCTAAATACATAATTTGCAATAAAAAATATATTGCGGTCCTAAATTGAGATAAAAACTATCCTATCATTTAAGTTGGACCAAACTGAAACTGCGTGTAAAATTTGGGTAAAATCGGTTCAGTAGCTGAGGAGTACATTGGCCACAAACACAGGGATACGTAATTTTTATATATTAAGATTGTTTTTTTTACAAAACACATTTCATTACAATTAGTCTTAGTATGTACTCATGTTGATTTTGAGATTTTTTATTAAAAAAACAAAAAGTTATTTTGAAAAATGTAAATGGTATTCCATATTACCCTCCTCTCATCTACCTTAAAAATAAGTTCATTTTTTTTTACTTTTATTTTCATGGAGCAAAGTGAAAAAATGTTTTATCCAGTGCGATGTTTCATATAACTCTATTTGATTACAAAAAATATTTTCCCGCAAATGAATAAATAAGTAAATTAATGAATTATTAATATGAGAAATGCTTAAATTAATGTATGAGAAAAAAAAGAGTAAAACTGTAAATGAAGGAGAAAACAAGTGAACAAATGAATAAATAAAGAAACAAAATGAACTATTTCAATTTTCCCTATTCATTTTTTCCGCGTGCACTTGACAGATTTCATTAAACATTTAAAATTCAAACATGCCTAATATTTACATAGCAAATACAACACTGTACATTAATGGATCTCAACTAATACTTAAAATGTTAATTACAAACGCCCCCTTTTATTTCAATTATTTTTGATAAACCGCAAAATACTAGAACAGATTAAATTTTGAGAATGATTTTTACTGTTCTTGGCATATGAGAAGGGGGTGAGAGTAAGTGAAGTGTGACACTTTTTGACAAGGGGTGAGGGGAAGGGAATCAAATATGCTGAGAAAAACATTTCACATAATTTATGATGCTCTAGAAAATGACATCGCTTTAAGTATGCTGACTGATTGGTAGAATTTGCTTCCTCTTTTTGGGGCGTTCAGTTAAAAACGAATGTGTTATATATTGGTGCGGATTTGAGTTGAAATACACTCAGGCACATTGAAAATAGCGACCCAAGAAGAAATCGTCGGATTGAAATGAAATTTAATACACATAATGATACAGATGAGAGACTCACTTGATCTCAAAATCAAAACAATTAAACTAATACAGGGTGAGCAACGACACAAATACAAGGAATGTGTACAATGTTGAAATTTGGCAAATTCAATCCGATGCTTTCTTCTTGGGTCGCTATTTTCAATGTGCCTGAGTGTACTTTGGCAAAACTACTTCGAAAGTATCCCAACTCAACAACCCCTTACGTCATTAAAGATGGTCTACACTTCCGCTTTTAGGACTTCAATTCCGAAATATCGCCGCTACCCAGGTCCTTCTTGGGAGAGGCGATCGCCCCATAGCCCCCCCCCCCTTGTATCCGTCCTTGTTATACAGAATTCCATAGTTTCACCTAAAAGACAGAAACGACGTCAAATGTGTTGTGCACTGTTATTTCTCAAATCTTGATTCACTAATTACATTTGATTGCTGAAGCGTGAAATTTTAATTGAATAACAATAGCAGCAAAACAGCTTCATAAATCTTTAATAAAAGTCAAACTTTCTCATAGTTTTTTTAAGTGTTGAAAAATTTTATCACTTAAAACACTCAACTCATATTTTATCAAAAACACCAATTTATTTTATCTAACAATTACGAAATGAGTTCTTAGTCAAAGTTTCCATATCTTGTTATCCGTATTCAGTCAAGGTCGTTTTGTAATATTTCCATTGTTCTTCACGAAAATAAAGTACCAAGCAGCGGATGTTTAGTTCAAGTGGGCCTTTGCGTTATTTACTCAAAATAAATGGTTTAAGGTTGTTGAAATTGTGTTGTTTTATGTAACAGTTAAATTTACTTCATTTTCTCAACTTGGAAGGAAGTCTTTAACCAACTGTTCGCATTTTGATAGAAAATCTTTAACTGTTGTGAACATTCACGGTTACGTAAGGAACTTCGTGAATAGATTTACTGATTATGATGTCAACATGAATTTTGTTGAAAACTTCTTAGATAATTTTTTTATCAACTGTGTCGTACGTGAAGCGAGTGAACGATGCGTGCAGCGTCCGTGGCGTTTTTTGATCTGTCGATTTTTGGTGTAGGAATCCAGTGCTTCACCACTGGTGGTGTTCCACTTGTGGCGCACCACTAGTGGTGCGATATCAACGACAAAGTATCGATGTTTCAAAGCATGTATGTTAGATATTAAAACATCGATCCAGCTTGAAGCCGTGGATAAAATAATACAAAATATAAGACGTCAAAAAAAAAAAAAAAAAAAAAAAAAAAAAAAAAAAAAAAAACTTGAGCTCGAAAAACGCAGTAAAAAAGTATTTAAAATTTGGTAAAAAGGTCCAATGTTTGACTTTTTTGCAAATTTTTGAATTTTGTGATTACCCAGATTCAGAAGTGTCTGCATAACCGGAAGAACTGAAGGAAATTTTTGATCAGGGCTAAAAAACACTGAAGGGTCAGTTAATTAAGGGGCAGCTATTCCCCCAAGTGCTAGTAACTCCCCCCTCCCAATATCACAAAGACCCATCTTTGCTCTTCGGACCCAAGAGCAAAGGTTTCCCCACCCCCCAAGAAAGAGAAAAATAGCCCATAAAACACCTACAGTAAAACTTTTGATGGCGCAGTCTGCGCCATACCCCCTCCCCCAAGTGGAGCACCCCAGATTAATCTAAACGTAACATACAAAATCATCGCAATAATGAATCTTATGCCTTGAAAGATAAAAAATTGACTTGCTCATGTGTAAGATGATAATTCATTAGTAGTGCCATCTACTGCACGCAATCCCAAACAAATGATACTGAAAGCGTGATGTCAAAGTCAAAAGTATTTTGCTTCCATTTTAAATCTGATATTAACAATAGATGAACATTTTCGTGTTGATCTTCGACAAATTAAAAAAACCAACAAGGATCATGCTGTTATAACACGGAATTATTCTCTGATTAATTGTAAAGGTACAATAACAAAGATTTGGGAGATATTTTTGAAACGAAAAGGGAAAAAGAAATAATAAACAAACATCAAGCATTATTATAATATATTTACACAAAATAGGTGACACATTTTTAAGCGTAATAAGATTTATCGATTGTTAGAATGTAATGTAACGTATTGAATTTATAATTAAAATATGTTTAAAAATGCGACTGCAAATTTAATAAAACATTATTAAAACATTCATTAAAATATTAAACAATCTGACGAATTTATATATCGAATCATTTATAAATATTAAAAGTCCCATTAAAATTAAAATCAGATGAGAGGAGGAAATTTAATATTCTACATAAACGTTGTTTTTCTGCTATCACCAAAGTAGAAAGTAAATAAAATATGCTACGGTAACGTACTTATAATTAAAACGTACCTTAAGTAGTTTTATTAGTAGTGTGTCACTGAAAGTTGTTTGAAATGCAAATGCATACAGTGGCACCATCTGTGAAATAACGAAGTGATTCACGCGGTAGATCGCTTTTACATCAAATAGAATATAGAGGAATGTGGGACAAAGTGAAATTGTGGCTCAAAGTTCAATGCTAAAATATTTTTAGTTTTCAGCGCCACCTATGAAGTAATTATTTTAACTAAGTTCCTAATCATATAGTTGATTCCAGTCAAAAAATAAATAGCTCTAACAATCAACGGAAAGAATAATACAAGCCATTTTCAAAATTTGATATCTAGATTGTACTAATCGCGGTTTTTCAAAAATATTTCTTGGGATTGTAAAATGATAAAAATCTTATAATTAGTTCTTTAATTATCAATTGAGATCTACGGATGTCAAATGCAGTACTTATTCAGTTCATATTAAGCATGTTTTGATTTCATATGGTTGTTGCAATATGTCAAGTGTACCCGAGACAAAGTGGATGGGGCAAAGTAAAATAGTTTAACTCGTTAACTTATTCATTCATTTATTAAATCGTCATCTTTATTCATGAATATTTTGCATTATTTTTATTATTAATTCACTTATTTATACATTCCTTTCTTATTTTCCTATTCATTCTCTTTTTATTGATTCATTTATTTTCCCTCATACATTTACTTATTTATCTATTTATTTATTATTTTTTACATTTTTTCGTTATTCATTTATTTATTCGTTTACTTTCATATTCATTTAATGAAAATTACTTTTAATCATCAACTAGAAAATGTTTCATTACAAAAATATTGTATTTTTCATTTGCCCCACGGTTTTTTGAGGTGATTATTTCCACCTTTTTTTTTGAAGGTACATAATAAGGAAAAATAATATTTCAAGGCAAGTCGCTTTACAAAATGCATTATTCCTTCTTTGCCTACAATAAATTTTAAAACAAATTTACAATTGTTCATTTTGAAACAGTTTCGTTATCTTGACTATTTCGCTTTGCCTCACATTCCCCGAGGTAAGAGGGCTAGAAGAACGTTACAAACATTTAAAAAAAAGCAACAACCGCACAGTTATTGAAACAATAGTTCAAAATCTAAAATTTACAATAAAATGTTCATAATGTATTTTGCAAATGCTTGAAATCCCCGTTTGTAGCGATATATTTTCTAAGAAATAAACAAAACGTTTTAAAGAGAAAAAGTACATATCATTTCATTTAAATAAAACACAACAAATCTTTTAATTATAAATGTTATTTCTGTGCCTAAAGTGTTGTGTTACAACTTTTTACCTTTTAAGAATCTGTAGAACAATAGGTCATCCCCATAATTTTCGTCTATAGTTCCGTGCAGTCTTTCTTTTAACTGTAAGATTAAGGACAATATTAGAAACAAGTGTTTAGAAATAAATACAACTGGCGGAAAAAAAATCCCAACACCAAGAAAGACATGCGTCAGATAAACGAAATTTGGTAGGCGTGCTTATACAACTGAAAGATGACATCGATTGAAATTTCGCGTTCCGCGCATAAGTGTGGTGCACCTGGCGTCACTCAGAACATGCAAATAAGGCTTGTTTAAAAAGCGTGTTGTGAAGCTCGTGTGTATTATTTTTCCGAGAAATTTGACGAATTGCGTTCATGTTAGCTAGGAATACCCTTAAGAAGACGAAGAAGCCATTATGAATAGCTCACCGAGTTTAAACGAGGTCGTACAATTTGGCTACAAGAAGGTGGATTTTCATTTCGCGATATTGCAGAAAGGCTTGGGTGGAAATGTTTCCACCATGCATGATTATTGGAAGCTATGGGCTAGGGATGGTACTACCTCAAGATGATCGAGTTCCGAGCTGCCACGTGGCACGACTGAGAAGGAAGATCGCCGAATCTGGCGTACGGCTGTGGCGCATCGTACTGCATCTGCGGCTGACATTCGAGCTGCAGTTGGTACCGTCGTGACCCAAGGAACGGTAAGAAACTGTTTACTTCAAGGACAGCTCCGAGCCAGGCAGCCTGCAGCCGGTATTTCATTGACTGCAAACCATTGTCTTTTCCGACGGCAGTGGTGCCACGACAGAGCTCATTGGAGGTCAGAATGGAGATCTGTTGTAATTTTTGATGAAAACAGATTCTGCCTTAGTGCCAGTGGTGGCTATATATTGGTCAGAAGGAGGCCAGGGGACCGCCTGCATCCAAGCGGTCTACGGCCTAGACACACGAGACCCACACCTGGAGTTGTGGTCTCTGGAGCAATTTCCTATGACAGCAGGAGCATTCTTGTGGTTATCCCAAACTCACTGACTGAAAATTTGTCGTCAGTCTGGTAATTTAACCAGTAGTACAGCCCTTCATGAGTAGCATTCAAGGGGGCGTTTTCCAACAGGATAACGCTCGCCCTCACATCGCTGCTGTAACGCAATGTACTCTACAGAGTGCTGACATGTTACCATGACCTGCAAAATCACCAGGTCTGTTTCCAATTGATAACGTATGGGATATCATGGGACGGCACCTCGAGCATCATCCACAGTCAGCAATGACGGTCCTAGTATTGACACAACAAGTGCAACAAGCATGGAACTCCATACTACAAAGTGGCATTCGGCACCTGTATGACATAATGCATGCACGCTTGCAGACTTGCCTTCAAAATTCTGAAGGTTACATCCTCTACTAAATTAACATAATTTCACATTTGCACAGCATTTTCTTGAGCTTAAATTAGCCAGTGATCGTGTACATTTAATCAATTAAACATGTTAATTAGACAATTGTATTACCCAAATTTCATTACTCTACAGAAATTTTTTCTTGGTGTTGGGATTTTTTTTCCCACCAGTGTATTAAAATTCATTTTTGAGCGTTAAAATAAAGTTATATTCAAAGATTGGACTACGGAATTGCTAATCTAAATATAGTATAATTAAATTCACAATTCCGTAGAAACAGCTACTGGCTGGGATCGAACACAGGAGGGTTGGCGAATGTCGAAAATAAACGTGCAAAAGTTATTTGCATATACGAGACATCCCGTTATTGTCGATTGAAATTTGCAGTTGTTTGTTTTGAAAATTTTATAGTGAGCATTTTATTATTCAAACTTTGCTCAAGATTTTTTTTTCGATATTTTTTTTTTTCACACGCTTGCCCGTTTACTGGGTGGTCTCATTCAGTGGTCGGAAGTAGCGCGCTACAAGTAGTGAAAATACTGTAGTAGCTACATTTTTTAGTAGTTTGTAGTGTAGCGCACTACTTTTTAAAACAAGTAGAGTAGCGAGTAGCGCGGTACAAAAAATAGTAGTTTGTAGCGATTACTAGAAACTACTTTTAAATTAAATAAATAAATAAATGAATGAAAAAAATTAAGAAAAAAAAGAGAGAACGAAGGAAAAAAAAAAACAAGGTTTAATTGATTCTGACTGGTGCAAATCTTACACGAGTACAGTAGCTGACACAATGAGAAATGAGAACAATAAAAATATTAGTGGATCTTAGATACATCATTCTGACGAAATACTTTTTATCTGTTTGATGTTATTGGTTTATTTGGCATCATAATTTTTATATTTCTTCAAATAATTTTAATGTTCCTAAATATTCCCAGGCAAGAAATTTAAAGCAAATTAAAAAGTGAATTCTTTCAATCTTTCAACTTTTGAATCCTTTCGTGTGGTGAATATTCGTAAAAATTGTAAAAATTAATCTAAAAAAGACAAATTTTAGTTTAAAAAAAGGAACAAAAAATAAATAACAAATAAATTCAAAGACAATTCTTAGTTCTATTCCATATTCAAATGAATTAATTTATTAATGTTAACCACTTTTCTATTTTTTTCTGTCAATCCTTAAACGGTGCGTGCTTTTTACTTATTTATTTCTTAAAAAGTAGCGAAGTACTGACTACAATTCAAAAGTAGTTTGTAGTCGCTACATTTTTTTAAAAAAGTAGTTATAGTTAACTACATTTATAACAAAGTAGTTGTAGTTGTAGTTCGCTACAAAAGAAATGTAGTTTTTCCAACCACTGGTCTCATTTGCCCATGGAATCGGTTTCCCGTTGTGCATCTAGTTAATACTACATCTATGATTGTAACTCCCTGTTAAAGTTTTGTCGATTAACTTTGGAGGTAATATTGAATTGAATGAAATGCATAAGGGTCATTTCACGAAAAAGTCACCATTTTTTCCCGCGCGTTACGCTCATCTATTTCATTAAAAATTAGTAATTTTAAAGGCAATGATTAAAGTTTTTTGCCTTAGAAATCCCACATCAGTTCGGGATTTCTTAACCAACAAAATTTCCTTCATTACCCTTTAAAATCACTACTTTTTAAAGAAATAAATGGCGTCACGTGCTGGACAAGATGGCAGCTTTCGCCGAATGATCCATAATCTAAACTGAACTGAAAACAATCACTTGAGGGTCATTCCATAGAAATGACAACCTCAGCCTCAAATTTTTTTTTCTCAAAGTCTTGATTGTGTCCTATCATTTAATTCAGCATATTTTCTAGTATACAAATCAGACAAGAGTTTGTAAAAATTCTATTCGGTGTGTTCTTCTAAGTCTACTATACTCTGTTACTTTAAAATAGGCGCATCAAGTTTAGAAATTTTGCGTCGTCGCCATGGAAAAGGCACGAAACTCAACGGTTCCACTCTTGCTGTTGAAGCATTGCATTTATTTTATGTTTATCGAATTAGACTTACGCTTTTATTTATATCCTCATGTCTCAGATATTCCAGAACGTTTACTAACAAACCAAGTGTTGAATAGTTTGTTTTAGCAAGGCTTCACTAGATAGCGTTTTATACAGGCTGTTTCATTTGATCTTAATCCTTGGGATAAAAACGGTGGTCATTGTCCAACGACATCTATGGAATTTTCTGGTAACTAACATTATATACAAATCAGATAAAAGACAAAATTAAAAGTTAATTTGTTGGCAACAATTTTACAATTTGGCATTCAATTCTATTTTAGTATATTTTAACGTTATTTAATAGCTTGTTTTATTTGTTGGTTTTTTCTGCATTTTAACGGCTTATTTTAATTGGTTAGCGAATTGTTTTTCATTTTAATTGATTATAATTATTAATTAACTATGAAACGACACTGGCACCGCAGAGCGATAAATGGTGAATCTATTTGCTAAGCGAGCGAATACTACCAACGGGTTGCCCTAAAACTTTTAAAAATTCAGTCCACAGTTCGCCATGATACAGTTGGTCGTATAAAACGTTTGGTTGTATATCTTTACCTGAAAAGGGAACTTATTTCCCCTAAAAAGCAGTACTAATAAGGCCTTCGGCATCAATTCACTGTGTACTCTACTTCAGTTAACTATATCAATATTTTTTAACCCTTAAAGATATGATAAACATCGCTTTTTTCTAGCAGAAACAATATGCTAATAAATGTAAACGAACATTTGGGTGGTCCTTGTTCAGCGCTCTCTAGCGGACAAATCTTCACCATTGATGTTTTGAGTAATGATACAGCCTGTATAAAACGCTATCTAGTGAAGCCTTGGTTTTAGCAACACCTGCCATCATGAGTAACTTTGTTATCAACCATGTGAGATTAACATTGATTTTTCAATTGAATAATATTTTACGCACAAAGCAATTTTGATCGTTTGCATTTAACCATTGTTGCCAAAGCTAAGTGGGAGAAAAGTTCATAGCGCCGTAACTATGATTATCATAAGGGAAAAAGTACGGAGGGCGGGAAATTAATTTGCAAAGAGGCGGCAGCTCTAGTTACACAGGGTATAATGTATGATTGTAGAAAAGTCTTAGCATACGCAAAAAACAAAGGTCTAAGTTCCCTTGCCTAATGTAAAAAATTATGCAAATTTTTAAACAAACTATGTCCATTATGAAAGATTAGATATAGACCCAATAGAATTGACTGTTATTTTTATCTGCTTTATAAGTTAAGCATTTTAATTAGTTTGATTGTTTCACTGTTTATATTCGGGATACTATTTTCTATTTTAAAACTAAACGAGATAATTTCACCTATGAACACTTTTTATTTTCTTTCATCTGTATCAATACTACTATTAAAATCTGTCCGCGTCTGTCTGTCCGTCCGTCTGAAGCTTGAACTCCTTAAAAACCGCTGAGCGTAAAGAATCAAACCTAATACCATTCGATTCGAAATTTTTTAAGGAAGACAATAAGACCAACCGCGTAATTGTACGACGTCAATTAGCTGAGATATTAATTAAAACGTTAATTAAATTCTTTGCACTTTTAAAATTCCAAGACATTTATTTCTTTCCGTTGCCATTTTAAATTAAAGCGTTAATTAAATTATTGAACTTTTTAAAATTCCAAGACTTTTATTTCTTTCCGTAGCTATTTTAAATTAAAGCGTTAATTAAATGGTTGAACTATTTAAAATTCCAAGACTTTTATTTCTTTCCATTGCCATTTTGAATTAAAACGTTAATTAAATTATTGAACTATTTAAAATTCCAAAACTTTATTTCTTTCCGTAGCTATTTTAAATTAAAGCGTTAATTAAATGGTTAAACTATTTAAAATTCCAAGACTTTTATTTCTTACCGTTGCCATTTTGAATTAAAACGTCAATTAAATTATTGAACTATTTAAAATTCCAAAACTTTTATTTCTTTCCGTAGCCATTTTAAATTAAAGTGTTAATTAAATGGTTGAACTATTTAAAATTCCAAGACTTTTATTTCTTACCGTTGCCATTTTGAATTAAAACGTTAATTAAATTATTGAACTATTTAAAATTCCAAGATATTTATTTCTTTCCGTTGCGGTTTTAAATTAAAACGTTAATTAAATTTAACTTTTTAAAATGAAAGAGTGTTATTTTTTTCCATTGTCATTTTGAATACATGTTAAAACAAAGTTCTAACAATTGTTTTTATTCAATTAATGACTTTTATTTTTTCTCTGGTACCATTTTGAAAATGTGTTTTTAAATAAAATTGCAATTGCTGTTTTTAGAAGGGCCTTTTTAGAAGGAACTCCAAATATTAAAAGAACTTTTTCGTTTAGAGTTTTGCAATTAATTTTACAGGAAGAAAGCGGTTTGGAATAAATTGTTTTTGGTAAGGAATTTTATATGTTATTTAGGGAGAGTGCTAAGTATGCGCTACTTGACATCGTCTTTCTTTTTGAGGAAGCATGTGCAAATAATGCGATTGATTCTTTGATGCAGGAAAGCTTTTTAGCGAGTCGCTTTAGCGGAGAGTAGTTTGTTTAACTTTTCCTTGGTGTTTTAAAGGCGAGCCGCCTTGGCGGCGAGTAGTTTATTGAAACTTTCCTCGCTACTGTAAAGGCGAGCCGCCTTGACGGCGAGTAGTTTGTTGAAACTTTCCTCGCTACTTTAAAGGCGAGCCGCCTTGGCGGCGAGTAGTTTTATATTTATATAAATAACTACTTTACTCGTTTTATACTCGCTTGGCGGCGAGTAGTATGCAGCTAGTTAATACTATTAAAATCTGCCCGCGTCTGTCTGTCCGTCTGAAGCTTGAACTCCTCGAAAACCGCTGAGAGTTGAGAATCGAGAGAGGTACCATTCGATTGGAAATTTTCTAAGGAAGACAATAAGACCAACCGCGTAATTCTACGACGTCAATTAGCTGAGATACTAATTTCAACGTTAATTAAATTTTTGCACTTTTTAAAATTCCAAGACATTTATTCCTTTCCGTTGCCATTTTGAATTAAAACTTTAATTAAACTATTGAACTATTTAAAATTCCAAGACTTTTATTTCTTTCCGTTGCCATTCTGGATTAAAACGTTAAATAAATTATTGAACTATTTAAGATTCCAAGACATTTATTTCTTACCGTTGCCATTTTGAATAAAAACGTCAATTAAATTATTGAACTATTTAAGATTTCAAGACATTTTTTTCTTACCGTTCCATTTTGAATAAAAACGTCAACTAAATTACTGAACTTTTTAAAATTAAAGAGTTATTTTTTCCGTTGTCATTTTAAATACGTGTTACAGCAAAGTTCTAACAATTGTTTTTATTCTAATTAATGACTTATATTTTTTCTCTGGTACCATTTTAAAAATGTGTTTTTAAATAAAATTGCAATTGCTGTTTTTAGCAAGAACTTTTTTTAGCTGCGATCCAAATATTAGAACAACTTTTTCGTTTAGAATTTTGCAATTAATTTTACAGGAAGACAGCGGTTTGGAAATAATTGTGTTTGGTAAGGAATTTTATTTGTTATTTAGGGAGAGTGCTAAGTATGCGCTACTTGACATCGTCTTTATTTCTGAGGAAGTATGTGTAAATAATTCGATTGACTTTTTGATGCAGGAAAGCTTTTTAGCGAGCCGCTTTAGTGGGGAGTAGTTTGTTGAGATTTTTCTCGCTACTGTAAATGCGAGCCGCCTTGGCGGCGAGTAGACTGTTTAAACTTAACTCATTACTTTAAAGGCGAGCCGCCTTAGGGGCGAGTAGTTTGTTGAAACTTTCTTCGCTACTTTAAAGGCGAGCCGCCTTGGCGGCGAGTAGGTCGTTTAAACTTTCTTCAATACTTTAAAGGCGAGCCGGCTTGGCGACGAGTAGTTTTCTCAAACTGCCTTCACTACATTAAAGCCCGTGCAACGCCGGGCCACGCAGCTAGTAGCTACTTAAAAAGTGCAAAGTATTTATTTTAAGTAAAGTAGATATAGAAAAATTAGTATAACTAACGTAACAATTTAGATGTGATTTACGTAACATTAAAAAAAAATGTCTGCTATTATTTAAAACTATTTAACGAAATGTTCATTTTCATTTACAATTTTGAATTAACAGACATATTAAATTGATTAAAATATTCAGGGTGCAAAATAACTTTAATTATTAAATAAAAATTTAACTCTTTTTTAAGAGCTTCTTTAAAAAGAAATTCTTGCAATTTATAAAGTAATTATTATTACATGCAAGTTCCAGTAAAATAGCGACTTCATGTAATTGAGGAAGACAAAGGTGGTTGAGTATCTTAATAAGTTTGCTAACCAATGAGAAAAGCAAGTTTCAGTTGTGTTTGGTTTGATTATAATAACGCATTAACAGATTGTGCTTCAAATGAATAACATGAGACGGATTGAAAGTTAAGTACAATTTTTTTTTCATTTTAATTAAAAACATTTATTTTCAAACATTATTTTCAGTTTAGAAATTGTAGCATCACCAAATAAAACTAAGTGCGGAGGTTGACCCGGGTCAAACATCTCTTAATAGCCATTTTACAAAACTATTAATAAGCATATTAATATGAAAAGTGAATGTAAAAAATAAGTGTGCTAACTTTTAGTACATTGATATGAGAGCACAAATAATTCATCTTAGTTTTATTCAAATTAATGACATATAGTCCTGGAGAGATGAACTCGTAAAAAAAATAATAAAAATAAAATAAAACATATTTGTCTGAAAAATACATCACATGCGAATGTTGCTTGATTCTACTTCAAAATGGTGAGAAAGAAGGCACAACTTTAGATTCTACACAATATCATGCTACCATATGATGCTCACCAGTTAAATAAATATTTGAATTTGAAAATGAGAGGGTGGAGCAAACCTCCAAGGTGGTCAAACCTCCCTAGTTTCCCCTACTCATATTTACGTTCTTCTAATCATAATTTAAAATTACCTACGTCAACATGAATTTTGTAAAAAAAACTACAAATTTGATCCGGATAATCCTGAGATCCGGATGAACGAACGCCTGATTAACGAGGTTCTACTGCATTCTGATCCAATAAAACACATCGTATCTTTCAGAAATCTTATTTATTTTCCATATTTTTTAACACACATACCTATAGTTTTATGTAACGTTTTTAACTCCAAAGTATAAAAAGTTGCAAACTTACTTCTTTAACAGCCTTTTCCTCTTCAAGACTCATCATTTTCGTTTCTGCCATAATACAGTAACCAAACTAGTATTAAAATGTCCTTTTCAGCTGTATCAAGAACCGTAGCACAATTTGCCACCAAATCTCAGTGATGAACCGATAGATGAAAACAAAATGTCAGATCTGTTTCAATTTCTGTACATTTAATGTCAAAACCTCCTCAGACTTAAAAGGAAGTTCGACAGCGGAAAACAATGAAATTGCTCGGGCCTTCGGAAAAAAAGAGAAGGATATTTAATAGGTTATTATTAGAAAAAGATGATCATAAAGTTGCCGTTGAAGGTTGAAACTCCGAGACCATAACAGAAATTGCAATGTTTACAAACATTGTGATATTTAATGGTTTTTTTAAAGATAAAGGACTTAAATTGAGAAAGATAGAAGTGTATACTTTGGATATAAGTTTTATGAAAATTGTATTTTTATATTTATTTCCGATTCAAAATGATTGTTGGTTGAATCAATGTCCGTAGTATTTATACTTTCCGTCAAATTTCATTCATATGGAATATGGTTTCATTAACTTCCTGAATTCTTTATCCATTTTGTAGTGGGTTGAGTCTTTCTTGGATGTACCAGGCCCGACTTCGCACACCACGCTTGGGGGCACTGATAGGAAAACTACTTAAGATTATGTGTGGGTGTATACATCAAATTCCAAATGACGTCACTTTTTTTTAAACATTGAGTAATTTTTGCATTATGAATTCAATTAATTAGATTAAATTCCTAATAGAATTAAGAATGCGTTAAAGTATATAATCTAACGAATACGATATTATAAACACTAAACTACTAAACACCCGGATAACTTTCCGTGAATTTACGGTTTTCCACCATTTTCCTGTGAAAATCAGATACCTTGAGGAATTTTTTTCTAAATTGCTACATGTTGCATGAATGTAGAACTCTTATTGTTGTGAAAAACATATTTAACTACCAGTTTAAAATTATATTGAGTGTTTTTGTTAAGTGTTTCGTTTTCAACGTCATTGCTGGCCGTCTAGATTAACTTAGTCCGTAATGAGGGGGAAAGTGACCCTTTGCTGGTAAAAATACGGAAAAAAGACTTTTGTCAGTACCCTGGTTTTAAATACTCAATTCTTACTTATTTCGGGTCGGGGAAAAAAACGATAAATTTTTTTTAATTAGCTCTTGTTTTCAAGAAGCACTAGAGCCCTCTGGAGGAAGTTTCACATTCACAAAAACCACTCGCTGACTTTGTTACGAATAGAGCTAAATTATTGAAAGAGTATATCTTGAACTTGCATACATTTAGTTCAGGGGTTCCCAAACTTTTTTTGTTTCGTGGACCCCTTGGAGAGTTTTTCAGTTTCTCGTGGACCCTTTTACTAGGGGTAGTTTCAAAACTAGTTTGGCACTGCAATAATTAAACTCCAGTGTTCCAAAACCGCAAATTAAATAGTTAAGTTTCATTATAGATGTTCTAAAACAACCAGATGAAAGCAAGATGTATGGAAGTATAACGAGATGAATCAGAAATATACCCTACAGTATGATGGCTCTTTTGCTATTGATTTTTTAAACAAAAATAAACTTCTTAAATACCTGTCAACTTTGAAAAACATTCAGTTCGACAGTATTACTGCAGGGTAAAAAACTAAAATTTCAAACATTTTTATTCATACTTTCATAATAATAATGGCACAAAACGTTAATCAGCTAATATTTTTATATATAACAGATGTAAAAGTAAAAAAAGATTTTAATATTTGGCTTTTAGATTATGGCTTGAGTGTGAGACATAACTTTGAATCTCCCCGATCTGTGTCTGCCAATCTATTTCTTGTTTTTGTGAGAAAGTTGGTGACTGAATAGAATTTTTTTTTCACGAGGTATGAAGATGTAAATGCTTAAAAACTATCCTGCAATATTTCATAAAGTAGGATAAGTTATAGGTATGTCTTTCTGAAACAAATAGGAAATATTGGTACCGTTTCCTGAACTCTCCTGAAAGTTTATCAGTACTTATTCCCATCAGCTCTTCTTGTAATATGACATTTGATTATTCAATGTTATCATACGGATTGACAGTCAACTGAGACATTTATGTAGTTAAAATATCTCCAATCATTGTCAAAAAATTTGTGTGAATAACTTTAAATTGTTTAACGCAAGCCTCATTAAAGCTCATTAAAGTTAAGGAATAAACCTGTTAAAATAAGCAATATCTGGTTTCCATTTGAGTACATTTTCTTTTTAACCCGGATCTTTCCCATTCAAAAGCTCTTTAATCATCTTCAAAAAGTTTTTTAAATACAATTATAAAACCTTGTCAAAAACGATCCTTTTGAAAACCAGCATATTTCAATGTGAAAAAGTAATTGATTAAAGTTGTCATTTTTTTCACACAACTGCACAAATAATTTAGAATTTTAAGGCATCTTTACGATTTTTTTTGGCATTTATTAAATTGTAGCGTTTTGTGCATTCTGTGACGCAGATTTTTTGCAACTAACTGATCCTGTCTCATGGACTCCTATTAGCATCTCATGGACCCCCAACTTTTTCTTTCGTTTATACGGACCCCTTGCAAACTTTCTTGGATCCCTGGGGGTCCCTGTGGACTACTTTGGGAATCGCTGATTTAGTTAATCTCATTCGTCGCTTCTGTTCTTGCTACAAAAAGACGTCAAAAGTCACGAATATGCAAATTTCCGGCTACATTTAAACTCCCGGCAGTGTACTTATTTTCGTGTCTAGCGAGAATATATACATAGCTTGATTCTATAAAATTTATACTATTAACTATTTTCTGTTGCAGTTTAAAACTGAAGACACACGATAGCCTGTTGTTTATGTTAACCCTTTAGGCACATGTTAGTCTTCTGAGCTGACGTTTAGTTTATAAGTTCTCAAATGCAAGTAATTTATAGGTTATATTTTCTCCCACCTAATTCAGGCATCAGAATCTTTATATTATCAAAATAAAGGAATAAATAAATAAAATAAAGTTGAAAAGTTATCAAAATATATAAATTGTAATTTTTATTCTTTTGATTGAAACACAGCAAACCTGAATTTTCAACACCAGAGCACATGGTACTCAAAGGGTTAGTGATAACAATAACACACACATTAAGAAAAAAAAGAGTCCTAGACCAACATCATTAGTATTACAAATACCATTATAAATACGACAACTATGTTATGTTTCTTAAAAATAATATGTCTAGCCTTCATTAACAGACAAACATTACAAAGCAGCAACAGGGAAAAATAATAATATTTCGAGTAGCCTATAACAAGTGTGGTTTCCAATTTTCTTTTCCAAATATTGACTTATTGTGTGATTAAGAAAATCATAGAATGATATTTTCCACAAGAAATTCATAATTAGGGGGTTTTACGTTTTTATTGCCTTGCATTGAAATGTTTATTCAAACTCACAATGGCCATTGGAAAGGATGTAGCCTTGTCTTTGGGATCTCTATTGTTGTATATAGATATGAGGAAATTAAATCCCTAGCCTTACCAGAAGAAACATTGTTTTAAGTAATTACTTGAGTTTTGGAACAGAGCCTTGTCAATATCCAATTCATGATTAAACTCGAGATAAATCTGTCAAAGTTCAATGGAACTCTGTTATATAAAGCTTAAAGTGACCATACGTTCCGTTTTGAAAAGGACAGTCTTGTTTTTGGAAAGGCTGTCCCGCTTTCTCCAAAATGTCCCGCTTTCTAAAAGAGTGTAACCCAGAGGAGAAAATTAACCTACAGTAAGGATTTTTTTTTTTAAAGAGACTTGATAGCTGGCAATTTGGAATCCGAGAACTTCCTCGAATTATAATTATTATTGAATATATTTTATATTTGTCTGTCTCTATATATACTAGTTTTTACCTCTTAAGAATAAAATAGTACCGTAAAATGGGGTTAATCGGAACACTTTTCAGCTTTGATTGTAAAAAAAGCAGTTAAAAGATTTTTTTTTAATTTGATTTTTTGGGTAAAAACTTCGGTCTTGCTTTACTTTTGATATTCCAAGCAAAGACAAAAGATTTTGAGCAATTATTATTAAAATATATAGCAAATTATGGGTGTTCCGAATCACCCCGCTGATAGGGGTCAATCGGAACACTTGTTAAAATTTTTATTTTTTTCAACTTAATCTGTATCTGGTCTCACAAACATGAGTAATATTGATGGGGGAGAATAAGAACAGATAATTACTGTCAAATAAATGTATAATTTCAGTACCAGTAAACGTTTATAATTTGTGAAAATTCAAAATAATTTTGAACTTATGAAAAATGAAAAGTAATTTTAAGAAAAGCTTTTGAATTGAAATGCAAAGATTTAACATAAATGGAAGTCACTCATGTCGTCCACAAATATGTACTTGTCCTTAAAACTAGCAATTGTGACTTGGCTTAAGTTTTTTCATAACATCTCCTGGGATGAACTCTGCCTTTTCTTTAGTTTTTTGAAATTTCTGGGTTTCGGGGATTGTCCTGAAAGATTTTTTCGCTTATTCATCACTGTCTGTGTGCTGGACGTTTACTACATAAAGTCTATGTGACTTTCTCCCTTTTATTTTAAGTAAAAAAAAGTCTCCTGGAGAAAAAAATCTTTTGAAATCTGTAACTTTTGTCATTCTAAGATCTAGTTTCTCACGAGAAGGGATAAACAGTAATAAATCCTTGTCCCTGTCTTGATTAGGAGAATTGGGGTTAGAATCTTGATTTTTCAAACAATTTCCTTCAAATAAGTTTGAATTGGAACAACAGAACTAAGTGTTCCGATTCACCCCGCAAATTTTTTTCCCATGGCATTTTTCAGCATTCTTCACTTTTATGACACAATTTATAAAAAATGTAAATTCTAATGTGGTATTCTGTTGTTCAGAAACATGTATAATTGAAATATACCACTCATAGTTTTTAAATATAAGAAGGTTTGTTCTTGCATATGAAGTTTTGCAGTCTATGAAAATGTGATGTTTTCTAGCATTCAACGTGCAGCCCTCTTTAGAAGCCAGTAGCGTTGCCAGATTGACAAAAGTATTTTTTTCCTACTTCCTATGATCTTACCTTTCTAAAAAAAAAATTCATGGCGAAAAATACCCAATAGTATATTTATGAAGAATTTCTTTGTACGGTTGGGAAGTTTTGTTCCGATTGACCCCGCTGTTCCTATACACCCTGGGTACTGTTAGTACCAAAGTAATTGTAAAATATAATTTTTGAGAACTTCATTTTTATTTGGAATGAACACTAAATATACTAAAGTAAATTTGTATTTAGATCAAGTAACTATTTTTTTTCACTTTTTATCCCTGTTCCTGTATTATTAAATGCAATTTTTTTTCTCGCTTTAAAAAATATTGTTATTAGTTTTATTTATTTTTTTATATCTTAAAAATTGAGCTCTCCGTTTTGAGGAGAGAAATATCTGGTTATTTTTTTCTTACTACACTTTGGCGTATCGGTAATTATCCGACTACCACCATGTTTAAGAAATGAGAAAGGCTGAGGCTCTGTCTTTCTCATGGTCTCTGCAGTCCAGCGTTTCTAAATCTTTTTTAATCCTCTGCCTGGAAAAAACTTTTGAAACAAAATTCTCAGACCGATTAAAAAAAATTGATTCGTGAACCTTTTAAAACTTATGAAAAACTTTTTAGATCAGTGAGGATTTTTCTTTTTTACACTTTTTGATCCGTTTACAATTATAAACATGTGAAAAAAGTTTGCAGACCAGTAAGGTTTTTTTATCAAATAAAAATGAAAATAAATGCGTGAAAATGATTAAATCTTTTCTTGATAATAAAGGACGGTAATAAAAATTTTCAAATGTAAACATCAGTAAATATTGTAAACCAAATACATAAGTGAATAAATATTTAAAAAACAAAACAAATTAATGAAAATTGATCTCGAAATTCATGCATTTTTTTTTGTAGCAAGGTCTCTTAAACTTTTACAAGCTGCGTCCCCTTTTGAAGTTTTAAAATTGTCTTGTGGTATCTTAGACATGTATGGTAACTCTGTTTTAAACATACTAATTAATTTAGTTATTTATATATTAATAGCACTGAATCTATGTATATATAGAGTTAGATAAACATCATTTCCACGTATTTGCGAGGTTTTAAGAGAAAAATTGGAAATTATGCGGCGACAGAATTCCCACTCCTTTTTTGCTTACTGTAAAAGACATTCTTAAGACTCTTGTTACAGAGAAGCGATTGCATTATCTTATCCTATTTTGTATTGAAGTAAAAATATTTGAAATCGTGTGACAGTTTGATGAGTATCCACAACACTTTTTGTTTCATTAATAGAAAAGATATATCGCTTTACCCCAAGCCTATGATATCTCGCTTTACACCTAACTGTGACAAGCCACTTAAGGAACTACTGTTGTATAGGATAGAATATTAATTAAGGTCGTATATTTAAGTTGTATGTTTTTAGGGTTTAAACCCCTTCCCAAAATTTCAAAACCATTCCAAAAAAATATTTCTCATTGCTATTTCTGCTGAAAATTCTGTCATTTCGTTTTCATTTTTATTACTCTTTTTTCACTGTTTTATTTGAAAACTGAAATACTTATTATCGAAGAATTGTAGAGTCTCAGTGTTTTATCTACACTATTAACTTTCTTTGTAGTTATCACGAACATCTTTAATTACAAAACAATACAGTGTTTTCCTTCAGATTTTGAATACTGGAAGTTAGTGAAGACATCCAGCTTCTTTGAATTCGAAAATACCAAACTCTTATTTAACATATTTTAAAGATGGCAAAAAATAATAATTTAAGAAGTCTGTATATTCGAATGCACATGCATGAGTACACGCATCTATTCTTTTGAGTTATTAAAAGGACATCAAATGTTTTACATGGGTAACGTAGTGCGCCCATCAGATTTGTTTTCTTCATTTGATAGATAATCTTTTACACTTGCTCATGATTATGCACTTAAAGCAGCAACTCCATATTTAAATTTAGCTGTTGTAACAAAAAGCAATAGACTATGCACTGCAAAAAATAAACTTGTTTTTGCAGTATAATCCTAACAGGAGAGGTTCCAGTTTAAAACTGTAAAATGCGCAGTAATAAACTGTAAAACTAGCAATTTTACACTTTATTAAAGTAAAACAGGGACGTCATTTCAAGTTTTTCCAGGGGGGGGGGGGCAAAGGGTCAAACATAATGCAATTTCACCAGAAAACATCAAAAACCACTCCGACTTATATGTAAATACATTGATTTCTCAAAGCCAGGGGGGAGCAATTGACCTCCCTGCCCCCCCCCCCAAATGACGAGCCAGAAGTAAAGCAGCAATTTTACAGTTTATCACCATAAAATAAGCTGTAATATACAGGGTGTCCACTCCAATCGTGGACCAATAGCTAATTTCTAAACCGTTAGAGATAACCATATAGTTTATTTAGGAAAAAATCTCCAAATTACGAAAGGAATTTCGGGTCTATTCAATGTTTTTCAAAAAATCAAATTTTGAAAGAGTTACGAAATTTAAATTTTTATACAGCCCCCCCAGTCCTATCAATCATATTTAGTAAAACATTCTTGACACTGTAACGTTTAAAACTAAAAAAAAATCACTCTTCTACCACAAAAATTGACCGAGTTATGACGTTTTGAAAAATCAAGATTTTGCATTATTTCATGACGTCATCGAGCGATCGCTTAAGGGACCGTATGCGAAATCCTTCAAAATCTTGATTTTTCAAAACGTCATAACTCGGTCAATTTTTGTGGTAGAAGAGTGATTTTTTTTTAGTTTTAAACGTTACAGTGTCAAGAATGTTTTACGAAATATGATTGATAGGACTGGGGGGCTGTATAAAAATTTAAATTTCGTAACTCTTTCAAAATTTGATTTTTTGAAAAACATTGAATAGACCCAAAATTCCTTTCGTAATTTGGAGATTTTTTTCTAAATAAACTATATGCTTATCTCTAACGGTTTAGAAATTAGCTATTGGTCCACGATTGGAGTGGACACCCTGTATTATAAAAACAACAGTATAATACTAGCAGCAGAGGTTCCTGTATAAAATTGTAAAATGCACAGCAATAAGCTGTAAAATTAGCAATTTTAGTTTATTACTGTAAAATTAACAATTTTCAGTTTTCTACTATAAAATTAGCTATATTATACTGTAGAAACAGCATCTATTTTTTACAGTGTATAAAAGAAATCAAATTTTATAATTATATTGATTTCCCTACTAATGTGTTTGGTTAACTCCTCGCCAAAACGCAAGTTTGATTACGGCGCTGATATTAATACTGTTTCTTTCTTTAATTATTTTTTGAGCAATGATGAATTGTTATTACAGCGAACTCTCACTTATGCACCGCCTCATTTATGCGCCTTTTTCACTTATACAACAATTTTCAATGGTCCCAGCACATTCCATAGCATAATAATGATAACATCATTCTTTCATGCGTCGCACAGTGGAGTATTTGACTGAAAATCCTGGCCAAAACTATTTTGGAATTTTCGCTCTTCTAAGGGAATATCCTTCTGTGCGTTTGGGCGTTGTACAGCAAAGCTACCCAGCGTACAGCTATGAAACTTGGTCAACAAAGTGTCTAAAAGGTCAGATGTTGTAACTTGAAGCTCGATTTTTAAAATTTAATTTAGAAAAAAAGTTATTTAATGTTTTATCCATGGTTTTGAATTTTGCGAGTTTGCGACCGTAAAAAGTTTTCTAGTGAACGTAGGAAGAAAAAAAAAAATACATCACCATTTGGAGCAATTCAATTTCTTTAAAAGTCTAAATTGTTTGAAGTTCTAACGTAATTTACCGAATTTTCAGGAATTTTCAAAGATAGGTCACTTTTTCGACGTTTTTCAATTAATCAATCAATGTAAATTAAAATTCCTGCATCCGAGAATCTAATGGTGTTATTGCTCTGAAACTTTTCAAGGATACAATATAAACATTTCACCTTCATTTAAAGCAAAAACGGTGAAGTTATCTTGCTTCATTGATTTTTAGTAAATTTTTTTAAAGAGGTGAAGGAAAAATGTTCATAGTGTTTCATCATGGTTTTACGTTCGTTTCGCAGCAGCTGGCAACATGCCAGAAGCTGACGAGGAATTGTTTGAAGCGAAAGCTAATAAGTAAGCGTATTTTATTCGATGTATTTTTTCCTTTGACGGAATGTAATTAGTACATTGCCTCCTCTCCCCCCCTCCCAAAAAAGTAGTTTAACAATACCAGTATTCTGTCAAAAACGTTACTTAAATATGAGGAAAAAATTTTGATTAAAATTTCTAATCGTTAGGTTACAAAAAATGCCTTGACCTGACAAATTAACCTTGAACAAAAGAAAAAAAAGGCCACGAGAATTGCAGGCAAATATTTTGATGTTTTAATGAATCCTTTTTCATTGCAAAAACAAATCTTTTCCAATATTACAAAGAGGAAGGGTGATTTTGTATCTTAAATAACCTCCGAAACCATGTACCTATTTGAAAAACATTTTCAGCATATGAAAGGTACATTCTCAGGGAGTAACAAAGGCTATAGTTCGAAAAGATTCGTTAAACCGTTCCTTTTTTATTTCAACTCAAAGCAATTTTTACATAAATCGCCAAAGATAAGGGAAAATTACCTACACATATTAATGTTATATAGCACTAGAAACCGAAAATTTTTCTGCTTCCCCTCAGTGGAGTTTTTGACCCAAAACTCTGCAAATACATAACTTTTTCGTCTAATTTTTTAGACGGACACTTTTTAATTATCTCATACAATGATTTGTTTGTGATTTCTATAAACTTCCTAGAAGATCCTGAAAAAAAAACGAACATGTACAAACCCAAAAGAAAAAACGAAAATTTACTTCATCCAGTTTAAACCTATTTTAAGCAAAATGGGGCAACTTTTTTTTTTCAAATACGTTTTAAGGGAACCTTAAGCTTTATTTTGATACCCGAACTTGCGTCCGGAAATGCCCGGAACCCATATAAAAACCTTTCTTTTTAAAAAAATTACTGAAAATAGAGCGATTTTTTTAAAGTTGTGTAAAACACTATTAAAAAAATATTTCCCGAAGCAAATTCTACATGGATTGCACATCATATTAAAGTACATACCTTCGTCTTCCATATTCATTAGTGTTTTTTATATAATTTCGAAATAAGCCACCGAATACAGCGCATTGAATGTAAGCAACAAACGAAGCTTCCAGGAAAACAGCAGCGCAGATTTCACATCGACTGAGTTTGAAGCATTCGTATGGGTCTTAATCAAAGTGGAAGGGGTTTTATGTTGTATATTATGACGTAGTGTCTTATCAGTTGTCCGAAAACGAATAGAAGTGTGAGATTGACCTTACTTTACATTTTCGACTTTTGGCCAGGATTTTCACTCAAATACTCCACTGTGCGTCGCTCTAAAGTTAAATATTTCACTTATGCGTCGAATTTTTCGCAAAATGTAAGACATTTAATTTATTTTCTTTAGAAAAAAAGTATGTTTCTTCACTTTCCTCTGTAAACTTTCACCTTTATTGCTCACGGAAGTCCTGTTTTCCGTATTCGGAGAATGACAATTATCTATTATGTATCGTTTTAAAGAGAATAATTTGTGATTAGGTACGCTATAATGTTTGTTTTCTTTTTATCATTGTAGTTAAGTTACAGTAATTTGCCAAACCGTAGTAACATGTCCTTTTTCTATAGAAACATTCGTATTCATGCTCGCATTAGAGTTAAGGTTGCGTTTTAAACCTTTAAATAGGCTTGTTCGTTTATGCGTCTCTCTCAGTTATGCGCCTTTTTCTGTTGGTCCCTTGGGCCGGTGTATAAATGAGAGTTCACTGTATTTTCATTTTCGACCGTAGTAGCCCACTACAAAAAAATGTAAAATGCACAGTTATAAACTGTAAAACTAGGAAATTTACAGTATCTTACTGTACAGTAAGCAATTTTACAGCTTATTGCCGTAAAATTTAGCTGTATTATACTGTAAAAACAACAGTATAATACTGGCAGCAGAGGTTCCAGTTTAAAGCTGTAAAATGACGGTGATAAACTGAAACTAGCAATTTTACAATTTAGCACTGTAAAATTAGCGATTTTACAGTATATTACTGTAAAGTTAGAAATTTTTAAAGTTTATTAGTATAAAATTAGCTGTATTATACTGTAAACAGGGACGACATTTCGAATTCTTCCAGGGGGTGGGGGGGGGGGCAAAGGGTGCATACACAATGT
>JAXGGA010015296.1:0-29579 GCA_038373865.1 Uloborus plumipes
CTTAAAAAGCAGTATTGTAGATCCAATGTCAGTGGATGGTTCCACGCAATTGCGTGAACATCGCATCTGACATTGCACGCAATCAAATACCCCAATTCTACCTATTTCTTGGTTTATCGGTTAAAATACCGAGAGACCAAGAGTAGAATAGATTTCGGTTGTAATACCACAGAAAACACAATGTCTAAAATATAATGGCGGAAAGCACAATATAAAAGTTGCTT
Source organism: Uloborus plumipes (assembly GCA_038373865.1). Classification (NCBI taxonomy): domain Eukaryota; kingdom Metazoa; phylum Arthropoda; class Arachnida; order Araneae; family Uloboridae; genus Uloborus; species Uloborus plumipes. The sequence continues at coordinate 225 of JAXGGA010015296.1, forward strand.
CCCTAGTTTTTTTTTCCCAAGTTCAAACATGCTCCAACTTTAGTACCGGCAATGCATGTCGTATTGAAACACATACCACGTACGAGCTCAGTAAGTTCCCATTTATCTAACTGGTTATCGTATAGCAGCATTTTCCGTAGCAATTCCAAAGCCTGACTAACTTACTAGAACTCAGAAGTAAATCATCAATGCTTGTGGCCCTGATACTAATACTGGTATGAAACCGGCCGATCATCCTTCATTTTCCCAATGCATTTTACATAAGGGTTTCGTTCCAGTGAACTATCAAAGGAAGTCCTAGATTTAAACGACTTTTGTAAGTTAACGGCCAATTCAGAGCGAATAGTTTGCATTTACCGTTTTATCGACGTTGTCAAATCCTCCCCATTTTGACCCATACTTTGTACTGTAGCAGCTACTATTAAAGTGGCTTTCTGTCACTTATACTGGGCCCTGTCTAGAGTGGATGCTAGGTGTTTTAGCCAAATAAACTCATACACATCAAACAACCGAAAAGAAAACAGAAACCACAGCCCAAGCTTGCAGCTGCATTTTCTACCCAAACTCAGGTAAGGGATAATGCAGCTTTGAAGCAGGGTGGAGGGGGGTAATCGTTACAACTCACGTTGAGCTATTATTTTATTGACTAATTACTTAGTAGAGTAAACTAACGTTTTAAGTTATTCCATTTTATATGAAGAATAATATTATTTCGGGTAATGAAGCTATATACTCCAACTCTCGAAATTGGTAATTTTCAACAGAATTCGATCGCATTGAGCGACCTCTAAATATTATTCAATTGAGCTAAAATTTTACACACGTCACATTCATGAATAGTGTAAAAAAACTGCGGGGTAAGACCAGAGAAATTCAAAAAAAATTTTTTTTGAATCACCCTAATATACAGTCAATTTGCGATAACTCGAAGTCAGATGTCAGATACTACGAATATTACAATAACTCGAATTTATTTTTAAGTCCCAATTCCTTTGTGTTCAATTCCATGTTAATTTCTCTCCATATCTCGAATTTTACTTCTCTTAACTCGAAGTATTTTCGAGGTGACTGATAGTAAAAAAAAAAAAAAAAAAAAAAACAGAAAAAACTTTCAAGTGAGAACAGGAAATTTATTTATTCTTCTCTTTCAATTCCTGCAGGGAAAATCTGAAAGCCAAAAGAAGATCTGTTGAAGCAGTGTGCAGCAAAGGAATAACCTGTGGTGGCTCTTGCTGTATTGTTCGCACTTATTGCTTATATCATGCGTCAGTAAGGAATTTATTTTTCTTAAGTATAGCTTCTTCAGTCTTCAATGAAACATGACAGTGGGATAGTGATTATTAAATTTAGAACACACGACTTTTAAAGGAGCTGATAAAGAAAATTTCTTTACCTTTAATTAAAAAAACTGATTATAACACTGTGTTCTGCCATGAAGAGTACATACAAACTTACAAACCACGGGGAAAAATGAGTTGCCAAGGAGGAACCACATATGAAAACGAAAAAGCTTTAACATTTACTGTTTCTTGAATTACAAAACTGTTCACTGCAGCTTCAAGTAACGGATTATTCCACAAGAATGAAATATGAGAAAAAAAGATAGATTTATTTTATTTTTCTTTTGGCTCTTAACGTTATAATTTAAATAGTGTACATTTTCATCAATAAAACAACTTATGCGTTCTTTTTTTTATCAGTTATCTATACATTAATTAATTATTCTAGGTTTTTATTATCAAAATGTTGGAAATGGAAACTAACGATAAATTGGAACTTCCCATAAGTCGAAGTTTATTTTTCGGTCCCTTCAGATTCGAGTTATGAAGGGACTGACTGTACATACATTTGTTTCAAAAGATAAAAATCAAACTTTCAAAAAAAAAAAAAAAATGTATTTACAGTATAAATTGGAAATTAACAATTGGTTTTTTCAATGAAACCATTTTTGTTTACCTTAACTAAACGTGTGAATGGTGCAAACGTACTAAGTCTGGTGCAAAAAGTATGAAGTGATGGTGCAAAAAATTGTTCTGTGCACTGCAATCTATTGAAATGAAGACATATAAAAATAAATAAAACGTTGAAAAGGTTCACCAAATTTTATTATTTTTTCACCTATTATTTACTACTGTACAAAAATGGGTTCGACAATTTCTTTCACATTTTCGGAGGAGTTCGCAATTGAGAAAACTCAATCAGATCGAAAACCGCTGCCAAACCCCGTTTTACTTTAAACCAGCTCAATCCATACTTTTAACACATCGCTACCGTGAAAACATACGGGGAACGACAAACGTTATCATAATAAATTGCTCAATCAACTTACATTTTCTATTGTTGAGGCTAGAATGGCATAAAAGTGAGAAAGTACATGACTTTAAAATTAAAAAGTAAAAGAAATAATGCAAATTTATTTCAAGACCAGCCAATAAAAATTATTTTTATCTAGTTAGTTGGACAATACAGCTAAAAAAAAGTCGTACACCAAATGTTTTTTAAACGAAAAAAAAAAAAATCGAACAAAGCGTCCTCTTTTCTCTCTCTCTTTCTATCACCTGATTATTAATTAATTATTTTTTTTAATGAATATAGCTGTTGTTGGTACTTAAAGCTTCAAATGGAAGAAATCAAAGCTTTCATTAGTAGTACTTGATTTTTCCCAATCCAAAGTAGATAGTAAATTTTAAAACGATGAATGATTAAATCGTACAAAGTTTCACAAGAAAGAAAAAAAAACTAAAGAAAGAATTAATCTCGCCGCTGCTAAACGCATGACCACCACACTGTCAATTTGACCTTGATTGAAATAAGAAAAGTCGTATTTTCATAATAAATTAAAAAAAAAAAAAAGACAAAGAGTAGGAGCTCTAAGTTTAAGCCTTCCCTTTTAAATGATTCCTTTAATTTCAGAAAGTTTTACAGTCTTAAATTTAACGTCAAACGAAAAACAACGAATTATTAGAAAATTCAAGAAACGAAAATAAAGCTACCATGAAAAGCAAAACAGGCCAATCCTAAAAAAATGTTTAAGTATTTCTAACAGTGTTCAAACAGTATTTCAAATACCATCCAGTGACTACGTATGAAATAAACTTTTGCTACCCAATGTTTACATGCAAAACTTTTCACTAAACCTATACAAACAGCTCAACATTTTCCATTTCTTCCTCCGATTGCTTGTACCAAAACCTTCACTCTAAAATCATTTTCTTCAATTACACGCACAGTCAGAAGTCAATTCACCTTATTTTTACAAACTGAAATAATTGGAAGAAAACTCAACATACTCGGTAGAGAAAAATACAACGACATCAATAGCACAAAGGTATTTGTAAACTTTATCAACATACTCTATTGATACAATTTTTGTGTTCCACCACAGAGAAACCTTTTAATAATTACCTACACCTTAATGTTTCCTTTCCAAGTGACATTCAGCCACGCATACACCCATTGGATCAAACTCCGTGAAATTAATGAGCTACAAAAATAATCGTTATCGAAAAACTAATTGGGCGAAGAGAGCTACTATAACTTCGACTACTACTCTACAGAACGACAGACAAGTTGAGGCATAACTTGCGAAGCATAAACACTATCCAGGAGTCAATCAACCGCAACGGCGGTTAAACGCGAACCTCGTTACCAGCTCAGAAAGTTTGCCCAAAAACTTGAAAACAAGGGAAGAAATGTAAGCGTATTACAAACTCGAATGGATACTCTTCTCCAAATGATAATAATCTCCACGGTTTGTCGTTCCTGGTCACAGGAAATCAAATAACGGAAAATTGCTCTCGAAAGAAAAGAAAGTTTAATGATGGCTTGAAAACGTAGCAATTTAAACCTAACAAACATGTTAAGCTACAGGATATTTTAAACTCTAACCAATTACTGATTTTCCTCCCGCAGGTAGCATAAAGAAAAACTTCATTTTTCGAGTACAAGCAAAGGATTATCATTTTTCGTAACTTAAATGTGGATTTTAAGTTCAAATGTCGGGAAATGTTCTTAATTTTTGAAGTCACATAAAATGAGATCAGGTATAATTAATTTTTCTTAATTGTGATGCCAATACAACCAGCTAGACTTGATGTATACTGTTACCACTTCGTTCTGATTAGAATAAGTTTGAAAGAATCAGAACTGGAATGCATTATTAGTTTATCACCTTTAAAAGTACGTGTGGTAGTAAAATAAGACGGTTGTACACCAGAATACAACTGAACTATTAATTGAGAAATGTTGTGCGCGCCAAATGTACTGAAAATGAAATCATAATATATTTGTAAGTAGAAAAACTGAAATAGAGGGGAAAGGTGAAATGGTAAAATATTCTGCTGATTGTAGCGCCACCTACTTGCCAATATATTTCTAACTAAGTTATTAAACATATAGCTGATGCCAGTCAGAAAATAGTTATCTCTGAAGATCAAGGTAGTCATTTTCAAAACTTGATACTAATATTGTAATATTTTGTGGAATATCAGAAACAAGTTTTGTTAATATAATATAACAAAGTTCTGGCTATAAACGATTCTAATTTTCATTGAGCCCTGCTGATGCTCAGTACGATATTTATTCATTCACTATGCATGTTTTGTCGGTGTAAACCAGAGTATCAAACTTACTCCTATAAGCCTCATGTCCGGAAAAAATTTAAAGTTGTAATAAAAAAAAAAAAAATAAATAAACAAATAAAAAATCTTGGAGACACTACATGTTGCATACATATCGCACCGCAGATCTTCAGTGAAGAAACTTTGCGTACTATATTTATATTTATTCAAGTTAAATTCCCAAATTAACTTATTAGATTAAAAATGAAATTATGTATTATAAAAACGTTCATGCTTTTAAACTTTTCCCCTCTAGGTTTAGCTCCTCAGAAGAATGTTAATGGATAGTATAGAGATCCCTTGCACTCCAAATAGCAATAAAACTGTCGAAAACTGAAAAAAAAGGTGGGAGGGGGAGGGGGCTGTTTAAACAAAAAGTGGAACATGAAGGGGAGAAACGGCGGGTATGTTCGGATCAGAGAGTTTCTTTCTTTTTTTTTTTTTTTGTCACTCAGTGTAATTAATTAATTTATTTTACACATTAACTAACTTATTTATTCATTTTATCATCAATTTATTTATTTATTTATAGATAAATACATTGAATAATTAAACAGAAAATGCTTCATTGAAACAATATTTTAATTATCACTTTGCCCCATTTAGAGGTCAAGTATATGATGCAATTATCAAGTTAAAATAACAACTGTGATATTTATATGCCAACAGTGCACAAGAAACTCGATTACTCAGTAAAAGCAACACCCGAGATACAAAACAGGCTTGGTTTCTAAGCAAACTGCAATGCAATTCAAAAACCGTCCAGAATACCAAATACATTGAGAATGCGGAGCGCATTTTGCCAGAAGCAACACTCATTTAAAATGGGTGTGAATCAATTTATACACATAAAAAAAGCAATAGGGGAGAAAGGGTAGCCCAAAGGCCATATAATGCATTACTGCTACTCATGGGCTCCGGCAGGGGGTGCACTTGTACCTCTGCCGTTTGGGGGAAAAAAGTTTTCAAAGAAAAAATATATTAATGATCCCAGTAAACTGTCGACAATGTTATTCATTAATCATCATTGTAAGCGATCATAATTTAATAATTGCACATTGATGGGATGAATGGGAAAGAAAATGTAATAAAAGGTAATATTAGGGTTGTATTCAAAAAATTTTTTTATTTAACCGAGAGAGAATGCAGAATTTTCAAGTTCGCTGGGCTGTTCCAGTGTTCCAACAGCGACACTAAGATTATTCCAGCACCCGCACGGAGTTATTTATTGAACTGCGAATTGACACCTCCCTCAAACCGTCTCCGCATAGAAATTCCACAAACGAAGACGATTTGAGGGAGGTGTGATGAAGACAAATCCGAAGCGGAATGCTGCCGATTTTTTCAGAATAGGTCCTTAGAGTCACTAAAAATCAGAACTTCAAAAAATCAGTGCATCTCATCCTCCTATGTGTAATGAGAAGTTTGGTCAACAAAGAGCGCATTTTACAGTATTGTTAAAAAAGGGATACAACTTGAACACCACAAAAAATAAAAATAAAAACATTCTGAGGAAAACGGAAAATGACAACAACTGATGATGCGTACACGGCAATTTGGTTGCTGTGATACCGCAGAGAAAGATCTGAAACTTGCACGTAAGTTTTTGTATCGCTAAAACAGTTCACGAACAACTTATGTCAGTTACACCTGGAGTACATCAATTACAGAAAAAATTTAAAATCGAAAGACAGCACAACCAAAGATCAAAATTGCAGTCAAATAGAATTGAATCGTTTATTTCAGAAACCACTTAAGCGACAAACACTAAAAGTTCGAAAAACTATTTTTACCTTTATTTATGAAAAAATCGATTAGGATTTCAATATTTTAAACTGAAAAATATCCGCATTTTGATACATTTCTTTCAGAAAATATTGTTGTAATCGCTAATTAATATATTAACGTAAAGAAATAAATGTTTTCTTAAAATTAGAAATGTTGTGGCTTGGGTGGTTTCTGAAATAAACGATTCAATTGAACTTGGTAGTCAAATCGATACTGGAGAAAATCCGCTAGAGGAATGCAGTACATGGAGTCTTGGACTTGTATCTGAAAGAATGCATAAATGAATGACTGTTGAGGATTGAAGCATGCGAAATCTTAGTAGAGTCCAGTGGGGAAAGATCACGATGAAGCGACTATCACTTTGGATGGCGAAACTAGTCGCCAAATCCGGCAATCGGTGCAGCAGGGTTGAGCAACAGTGTCAGCAGAAGTGGAGGAATCAATGAGGAAAAACAACCCGGGCACAGACTCCAAATATTTTGCTGCCGCAGGGTATGTCAGTCACAAAAGGAGGCCTTCCTACCCGCCTTCCATAAACTACAGCTGGGGTTAATCTGCGAAAGAGAAAGGGGGGACAGCAGAAAGGCGGAGTCTCTCTTAAAGCAATAAACAGCCCATGTCTAGGGGAGAAAATGCTAAATAGAAGTGACGACTAGCGTGCGATGGAAATACGGACGCAGGTGAAAATCGCTTTAGCACGAAAACTGTTACGGGAAATTATCCGCTTTGGGGTTTATCTGATTTCTTTTTTGAGCCACAAGCTGAGAAAATGACAAAAGTGAAATTGAAGAACCGACGCGAAAAAAGAATGGAAGCAGAGGTAAAACAGGAATTTCATTGCATTTCATTTGAAAATGGTCAATAATATGACACAAATCATTTGGTATAATGTAAAATCTGAGAGTTTTCTCGAAAAAAAAAAAACTGTTGCAAAAAGGAAAAAAAAAGAATACACTCGATGACAATAAATGAAAAATGACGACCCCCCCCCGAAGTATTCATTTATTTTTTAATAATCAGGACAATAAAAATGTCCTTTTAATTTTCTGTAAAGTCAAAAAAAAAAAAGGCTACTTACACAATTTTAATTTTAAGCATTTATTTTTGGAAAATGTATTACTATGCTGTTTTCTCCCAAGCAATTAAAAACAGATTCTTAAGCAGGCAATTTTCATCTACTTATTTTTAAAATGAAAAAAATTATTTAACCATACTATTTCTTTTAGTTGCTTTTACTGGTGCACGAAGAAATGAAATGTGTTTAAATTGTGAATGATATATAACTATCAAACAAAAATTAATCAAAGTGTAACGAGGAAGCAAGTGGAAATTCCCCACCAAGTTAAAGTTTTTAGCGCAAAGTTTAATATCATCTGCACCGCTTTGCAAATTATGTTTATTTTTAAATTTATTATAATTATTATTGTTATTATTTCAACCTGATTTTAACGAAAGTTTATGCAAAAAATACATCAACGTAATAGCACGCAGTGCAAATAATGAATTTACAATAGCTCCTCAAATAGACTAGCAAAATATCAGCTAGCGATGTTAAAAGTTAAAAAACAAACGTCTGACACAACGGCAAGCCTGAAGTTTAAGCAATGTGAAGTTTTAAAGATCATTTTTTCCCTCCCTTTTTGTTTTCTTTCTTTTTAAAATAAACTAATAAAAATATGAAATTTCGTTACTGCATTTTTTCTTTTGTTACAGCCAACAACTTTTACGTAGTCTTTGACTCCGATCTTGAGTTATTTTGCCTTAGAAGAAAAAAAGTTTAACCAGATGAAAGTATTTTATTATATTTTTAATAGGTAAGATGTAAAAATAGCAAATGCAGGATTAAATAGAATTTTCACCAAACATATGAAGAGGAAATAATAATAATAATAACAACCAAGTTCTACATTTGAAAAATGCATGAGAGTATCAGCTATATAATAAGTATCCGCACAATTTCATTCGAACTTTTAAAACAAAAATAGCGAAGGCAACGATTGATGTGTTCAATAGAAACTCCAAACGAATTTCGATTTAAAAATAAAATTTGAAAGTAACGAAAACTAGAATAGAGTCGTTCAGAATCAAAACCAGTTAATCCCTTTTTTTATGAAAAGTAATTTTATTTAAAAAAATACAGGTTTTAAAGCTCCTTTATCGATCGCTTAAAAGCAATAGATGAAAAGTCATTAGATCTCAAATAAATAAATAAATAAATAAATAAAACAAATATAAAGTAAGAGTTTTAAATCAAAACCCCTTCACATCCTTTGTTCCGCCTTCGGAACTAGGGATTTTAAGAAATGGACTGAACCCGTTTTGATTCCAAACGACTCAATTACAGAACTTAAAAATAAAAAAAATCAAAGAGAGAAAACTACGTCATAAATTATCATACTGCACCAAAATACATCACAGTAATTTCACGCAGGACATTATCTTATGAGAAATGCAAACTGGTTGCAACGAAAGCACACTGGCAATTTGTTTTCCCAGTTACAATACACGAACTGCAGAAAAAACAACTTCGCAGAAAGAGGCTGAGTAAGGAGTTCGCTGCTACGGAAAATGCCATATTGGAGAATACTCTTGAAAACACAAGCAAAATTTTGAGTTATTTTTATTTAAAAACAAAAGAAACCACGAAATAAAGTTTTGAATATCCATCTGTCAAATTAAATAGGATTTTATACACGAGCGAAGTAGAGATCACAAACAACATTGCTATATTCGGTAAAACATGATTTCACTTTTACATTTTTTTACTTCTAACTACAATTATTTTAGTAGATCCATTTTCTGTTGAATTAAATAAATTTATCAAACCCTTTATTGTTCACGCTATTCTTTAGAGTCGGCTAAAAGAAGGGGGGGGGGGAATTAAAAACGAAATACCTCAGGTTTATTTTGGATGACATTTTTAATAAATTACTTATATTTAATAGATAACAGCATAATACTTTAAAAAAATATATATCCCTTCCTCAGTCAGTTGTTCATTTTTAAGTTTTTTCCTTCCTGATTCTTTGCAACAAAGCAATTATTCCTGTTATTTTATTTCTCATACAACTAGCAAGAAGTTAAACAGTGAGCTTCATTTTTCTTAAAAGAGTTCTTAAAAAACGAATTAAAGAGAAAAAAAAATTACTTATGAAATTTTAATGTAAGCTCTCGAGATTAAACGGTCAACCGCGCAAGGACTAAACAGGTTAGTCTCGTTCAAAACATATCGGACTAATAAAATAAGTACAAACACGACAAATATTCAAAATTTCACTTACCTTCTATTTCCAGCAACTGCCTGAGTTCTTCGTTGAGAAATTCGTATCGCTTTTCAAGATCACATTCCTTTTCTCTGTAAAAGAGAGAAGTATAAATAAGCATCATTCCATAAGTCTCAATTTGGCATATGAAGGATTGTTCTCAGATTGATTATGTACTTTTATTTGAGAATTGGAATGGAATATTGGTGCTCAAATAGAATTTACCTCTTTCTGTTATTATAACCTTTTCAAAATACGACGAAAACGGTTTCCCTTTTGTGTAATTATTAAGTCAAGTGATGTAAGCTGTACAGAAGTCACGAAAGTAAACTGCACAATTTTTTGGAATTGATTGAACTAGCCATAAAAAAAAAAAATAGGTGCTGATTTTTTCCCCTTAATTTTAGATTTTAATTCTGTGAATTTCAGATTTGTTAATTTTTACAAAAACGAGAGCTGATTATATGATTTTGTGCTGAACGTTTTGGTTTCTAAAAACGTCAGTACATTGTTAACTTTAAAAGGACTCATTTCTTAACATTAATTTCTAAAGTCATAATTTGCAATGACTCCACTCTTAATATGTTGACTGTATGAGCGTTTAATCCAGTTAACAGGAAGTATTATTTTTCTTTTAAAATCAAGAAAGGTATAGTGAATACAATTCAAGAGATAAACAAAGCGGATTCATTCGCTATGTTATATTATGAAAATAATAATAACAAAAGACGTTGCCACAATAATGATAAAAATAAATAAATAAAAGTTTGACTGTACTAAAAATTTCATAGATATTTTGTCTCGCAAAAGATTTATGATCAAGCTCTTAAAAAACCCGAATTTAATTTATTTCAGACATTCCTTTTAAAAAGAATGCAAACAAACATTTCCAACATCTAATGCAAAATTTTACTCATAAATAAAATAATAAAGCGCATTTTCGACTTTATTAAGTTCAATGTCGGACGTACTTCTAAGAATTTTTCTGCAAAGAAATAAATGAAAACAAGGAAAAAAAAATAATTACATAGATAATGTGCATTACGATCATAAGAAAAATAAAAGAATGAATTTTTAGCATGAAATAGATTTTTAGTCCCGATAGAAATGTTTACGATAAACCTCTGCAAAAAAGCCCGATGTCATTCATTTCAGATATTCCTTTCAAGAAAGAATGCAAACAAACATTTCCAACGTCTAATGCAAAGTCGTCCCCATAAATAAAAATACGTCCGCGCTAACGACAGGTTTCATTCTAAAAGATTTTGAGCACCCAATAGCCAAACTAAGGCGCTGCTGCATCGACTGATAAATCCACGACGTGGCTCAAGTAATTGATCTTTAAATTGCACGATATTTGACCAGCAAATAGGGAGAGAGAAGCTAAGCTAGATTGAGGGCGAGCAAACAGCGGAGGGGTAGCACAGATAACCTTGCTGACAAGCCTCTTTATGGACTGACTGGGAGCCACTGATAAGTAATGACTCACACTCTTTTCTACGGCACAGCAATCTCATATTTTTACATCCAGTCAAGGGTGACTAATTTTCATATTCGCCGAATTAGGATTTCCATGCCGAGAGATCATTTTGGCGAAGACCTGCGCCCAAAATAACAACCACCCACAAACTGATCTGTTTGCAAAAGGACTAGGCAGGACTTGGCTATCACCATCTCTGGCTATTATGAAGGAGGAGACTGATTATTTGCCTGGAGACATAAGATCCCGTTTTAAGGAGCATTACATGCACGAATGTACATAATTAACAAATTTATCTTAAAATGGGGTACGCGTACTTTTCAGGAGTACGTGACATGTTCTTATTGGTATGTGATAAACGTAGGAGTTAAAGCAAAGACTCTATAGCTTGGTTAAACTTCCCCGGGCACACAAAGAGGGTACTACAGGTTGCACAAGGCACCTTTAAGGGTTAAACGTTGTAGCAGCAGCAGTACCCCCTGAAAGGTGCTACTTGACTCCCTATGGCACTTTTGGACGCTATGAGGTGCTACATGATGCCAGATGGCACCTTCAAGGGTATCCCTTCAGGAAGTGTCGCTGGTGCTACAACGCTTCACCCTTAAAGGTGCCTTACGCAACCCTGCAGTTTTAACAGTGTAATGAATCTCCGGGTTCGATCAAGCCAAAGTGATTTCTTGGACATACATGTGTTATATGGGGGGGGGGGGGGGAGCAAAAAATATTTTGGTGCTCAAAAGGGGACCACAAGTAATAAAAGGTTAAGAAACTTTGGTGAAGAGCGACGTCGTTAAAGCACAAAAATTGCAATATGTTGCAAGAACTTTTATTTAATGTTTTATTTTAAATCGCTCTTGATGCCATATGTGAATGAAGCTAAAATATTAGATTGATAATGAATGTTCACATACCCTCTATCACGCTTATTTAATTATAATAAATATTTAAAATTAATAATTAATTCTCAATTATGACATTAATTTAATTGATAACTGTCCATTAGTTTAAGTTGAAGACAAAAACGTGATGCATGTATTACAATATATTCTATTCATTAAAAAAAATTTCAAACGAAAAGCGCGAGATCAGATCGGATTAAAATTACTTAAATCAACAATTGTCGAGATTACTTTTCAGAAACCATCAACTGCAATGTTAAAAGAGGATAGTCAAACGACAATCCCGAAAACAAGACATCGTGGCGCCATCTGTTGACGATTCTAAACACTGCAAACGTTACCGTATTGGTGCTAGGAAACAAAATGTTTCAAAACAAAAACTAATCATTTTAAAACAACTAAGCATCGTTGAGACTTAAGCCGATATGAGTACAGAAACATCTAATGAAACACATTTTAAAGTACTGATTTCGGGACACATAATGAGGCTCCATAATATTTTATCAGTAACATTACTAATGACAATTGTGAAAAGTTTTTAAGTTAGTCTATCGATTTTTTAATTATTCATCAAACTTAAGAAGTTCAAATGAGAAATTTTTTCACAGTAAATGAACAGTAAATAATATGTAGCATAAATCTGGGGATTTAGGAGTGTCTCTCGGGATATTTTATTCCCTTTAAAGTATACGATCAAAAAACTGCTGTTTTGAGCCTTAACATTGAAACGCAATATATACAATTTTATTTTGTGAAATAACCAATTTAAATTGCTTAAAATGGCCTGGATCACTGCAGATCTTAGATCGGGAAGGGAGAGACGCTTTTAAGGGGCTCAATGGCTTATGAAATATATTTTTTGAACTAATGTTCTTAAGTTTTTAACATTGAAAACTCACTTCGGATAATTCAGTAAAATTTAAGAAAAACCAAAAACTTAAATGTATAATTTGGGAGCATCGGTGAATTATGAATACATAATACAGTTACATTACTAACAAGAGCCACCATTTAAACGAAACCCATTTTTCATAAAAGCAATTACAACAACGTTATAAAAGTATCTCCATAGTATAATCAGCTTTTCTTTTTTTCTTCTTCTTATTTTTTTTTTGTTCCGTTTTTATATCATGCTTTTTTCCTATCTTCTACTTGTCTTTATTTTTTCCTTTTGTTTTCTTCATTTCCCGAATCGCTTTCTTTCATTCTGCTGTTTTTTTTTTCTACGGTTTGAACTTGTTTTTATTAATGTTGTTTTTTTTGGCTTAACGATCCACCAATTGTATTCTTTCTTTTCATTTCGAGACTGATAAAAAGCTTCTGCTCAATCTGTATCTTCCCATTGGTTCTTTATTGGTTTATAATTTTCGTATTGGTGTTCAGACAATCCTGGTTTGTTCGCTTTTTAAGCTGGTCGCGTATGTTCCCCTTGCTTTTGCAGGAAATCTATGCATCCACAAGCTCACATATTTTTGCATTGAAAAAAGGCGTTCCTTGTAACGCCGAAACACGTGCCTGCAGCATTCCAGCGTATCGTGCTTTTATAACATTGTTGCAATTGCTTTTATTTTTATGCACAAAGGTTTTTGATCTTTCAATTTTAAATACATCATAGAAACGATAAGTATTTTCACAGTTTAAAAATAACAACTGAGAGTCGAACCCAGTCTAAAATAGGGAAAAAAAAAAGGGGGGGGGGGAGAAGAAAAGAAGAAAGAAAAACTTGCACAAAAAAATCGAGTGTCATTTAAAGATGCTAAAACATTTTTCAGGTCTGGTGAGTGGCACATTAGGATGCATCGAAAACTTTTCTTAAATCAAATTTTCAATTGTGCGGAAACGTTATCTTATACTATTGTTAGAATGCGCACAAAATTTTGTTAATCTGAGTAACTATCTACAGTTGCATTTGAGGCTGTTCATAATACAAAACGACGTTAATTTTATCGTTTTTTCAGTATACACTGTAACTTCGGTAACTCGACACCCCAAGGGACCGCAAACACATATCGAGTGAAGCGGGTGTCAAGTTATCGAGGTTCCTTAATTTCAATTCCTAAGGTGTGATCTGTATCACTTATTTACAAGTGCTTTCCATTCACCTTTCAAACCTAATTCCAGCAAATAATTTGCCTTTTCCACTTTCTTTTTCTGAAAAATATACAATAAATTAAGTACTATTATACCTCGTGAGGAATAAAAGCAAAAATATAATCTAAAATAACTCGTTCCAGAAAAGAATTGATTGATTGACCAAGAAACCGCAAAGTAGATTTCTCAGAAATGTCAACGTGAAAGTATATGGGTTACAAAACGTGAACTAGAATAGCAAGTGGATGTCGACTTATAGAGGTTCCTGCAAATGTATGTTAAGTTAGGGAGGTTTTAGCACATTGAAATTAGCATTGGGCCAACCATTGGAAAAATAAATGTCGACTTACTAGGGTAATCGACTTATCCACGTGTCGAGTTACTGAAGTTTCACTTATACAAACTTTTAAATGAGAAATTGAATACTAAATTCCAATAGCGCCAAAAAGTTGCCATATGGCATCCTTAGAGCGTATGCAATTTCTTATTGACGTAGGTTGTACCACCCCCTTGCTCATTACTTCCTCTTCCTGTAAGTTATTCCAAGTGTCCACAATCCTACTCAAGTAGATTTTTTTTTCTATTTTCCAGATTAGCCAGATATTTGAAAAGCTTAAAACAATGACCCCTTGTGCAACAATTCAGCCAAATAACATCTTTAATTTGGATAAATTTAAATAACTGAATCATGTCCCTTATGGCCCTCCTTGCTCGAGACTATACAAATTAAGTCGTCTAAGTTTGGTATTATAATCTAAATCTACCCCCCCCCCCCCACCAGCCTAATAGCCCTCATTTGAACGTAAATATATTTTTTCTGATAAGGACATCAAAATTGACTACAGTCGACTCATTATAACGACCACACATTGTAAAGACCATCCCATTACAATGACAAGTGGGAAAAGCCCCACAAACTCTGTTAATTGGCTCTCGGTATAATGACCTTTCTGTATTGTCTAATTCTGATCCAATATAGCGACCAAATTCGGAGGACACTATTTCCGGCATTTTCCCAGATAGAATATGTTTCTAAATTTTTAACTTGGAATCACCTTGATTATTGTTTATCGAGAAAGTGCACGGAGTAGTCATTATTCAGTGGAACTTTGACAAGCGGAGGGAAGAAACCAATGCATCATCTTCACCTGAAGAAGGGGGAATGAAGAAGGTTGTAACGATAGCTAGTCGTATAAAAGGTGTTTCAAATCCTATAAAGGTATTAAAAGTTTTTTTTTTTTTTGCAAGACAAAAAAATACCGGACACTATACTGCCGTGGGCAGGTAAAGGGCAGTAACTGCAAATTTTTCGATTTTCATTTTTTTGCATTTTTGAAATCTATGTTACATTAGTTTTATGGTACAAGCATCTTTTTTTGGTTTCCGATGAAAAAAAACTGTTTTTTAACCAATGGTAATTAGCAGTAACTGCATTTTTCGTTGCTGTGGGCAGGTAAACGGCAGTATCTGCACGTCTGCAGGATGAACATAATATAAATCGCTGTGCAAAATTGCATCAAGCCGCAAAAACCGTTTTCCTTTGTACCTAAACTGAGCGAAAGTAGGGGTGCCCTAATAGGAGGTCACGGGAGGTCATTGGTTGCACTTGAATGTTCCCAAGTGGGTGTTTTATTCCTTTATGGGGTGAATCAGTGTTAATATCAATGCAGACTTAAGAGATATAAATTGGCGCTACCACTTGGCGATATATCGCCAAGCTTTTGATCGCCAAGTGCTTGTCGCCAACTTGGTGACCAATCGCCAAATTGGCCACAAATTTGGCGAAAAAAATTATTTTATGAGTTTGGGTTCAATTTAGCGCTATTGGCGGTATTTTGCGAAAAATCCACTGAATGATGCTAAAATCGGCGATACAGAAAATGAATCGTTGTAAATCATTTTTTGCATTGTTTCGTGGCACATTAGGGGCGTAAATGTTTGAATTGTTTCTTGCTTATTCCAAGCACTATTTTAACACTTAAGGCATCTACTAAGAAATTTACACATAAAAGGAAGTAGTGTGGGGTCCATACCAGATTTTTTTCTTTCAAATAAAGTTTCTCTCCACTAGCAGACAATATTTTTCGCGATGTCAAAGATACATAAGCCAAACTTGGCAGACGACAAACAAAAATGCAACAATGAAATGATTTTACTTGCATTGTTTTGTTTAAAAAAAAATTGTTTTGTTTTCTTTTAATTACAGTTGCTTTCATACTAACCGACGATAGTTTTTGCAGTTTAATCTCTAGCTGTAGCATTTTTAATAGTACTATGAAAAAAAAAAAAAAAATCGTCAGCACAACAAGCATTTCAAGAGTTCTTTTTCTCAAAGTGATTTCTTGTTCTGATGCAAAGTACAAAGCATTAGCTGATTTGTAGTTATTTTAAAACATCTGGTGTGAACGCCACACTAATTCCTTTTACGTTTAAATTCCATAATAAATGCCTCAAGTGTTAAAATAGTGCACTAGAGTGAGCAAGACAACAACTCAAATATTTACACCCCCAGTTTGTCACGAATCAATGCAAAATAATGTTTTACAATGATTTATTTTCTAAATGTCGCCAATTTTAACATGATTCAGTGAATTTTTCGCAAAATGTACCCAATAACGCCAAATTAAATCCAAATTTTTTTTAAAAAAATCATTTTTTCGCCAAATTTGTCGCCAACTTGGCGGCAAACATTTGGTTACCAACAGTTTGGCGATATATCGCCAAGTAGTTGCATTAAATCATATCACTCAATCTGCATTGAAATTAACATTGATTTACCCCACAAAGGGATAAAAGACCCTCTTGGGAACATTCGAATGCAACCACAAGGAGAGGTGCACAACTAGACCGCCCTCAGAGCCTACATACCAAACTAGAAGCTTCTACGGCAAAAAGTTTTTGAGTTATGCGGCAGGCATGCATACATACGCACATACATACAAACATACATACATACGCATATACATACAAACATACATACGCACATACATACGTACATACAGACGTCACGAGAAAACTCGTCGTAATTAACTGGGGCATGGTCGAAAAGGATATTTCGGCTGTTTATATGTTAGTAGGTACATATGCACGTACTGATAGGTCGAAAAAACTACTCAACATTCATTCAAGGGGGAGCAAAATCAAAATTTAGACAAAATTTTGAATGAAATTTTCTTTGTGATTACAATACTTCCTTTACTAAGTAAAAGGAAGTAAAAATGGCTGAAGAATCATCAAGTTTTGCTTCATATTTTGCATAATACAATAGTTTCATTATATTTTTTAATTATATTTCGCGTTCGTTTATGTTAAATCTATATCAAGTGGATACGCGGTATTTATGTATATCTTTAAATAAAACACATCATTCACAATGCAATAATATATTTCGTAATAACATATCTACTCCGCATGCAGTCGAATATGCAAATACTGGACATTTAGTAGCATACTGTGCAGTTACTGCCGACTGCCAGTCAATTCCGCATGACAATTAGAGTGAAAAGGGCAGGTAAACGGCAGTATCTGCTTTACCTCTCTCTGAGCTTGCAAAATCAAAATTCAATCGATTACCCA
This sequence comes from Uloborus plumipes, assembly GCA_038373865.1. Lineage (NCBI taxonomy): Eukaryota > Metazoa > Arthropoda > Arachnida > Araneae > Uloboridae > Uloborus > Uloborus plumipes. The sequence goes on from JAXGGA010015296.1 coordinate 17,941, forward strand.
AAAAATATATCGGTATAAACATATAGTATCGCCTATGTTCGAAGTTCAATGTTTCATAGATGTTTGTGGGAAATCACAAACGCGTTTCTTCAAATATCTCGAAAACTCATTTTTGCAGATACTGCCGTTTACCTGCCCACGGCAGTATATATCATCTGTGGTTGAAACGAAAAATTATGTTTTACAAAAAGACAAACAACTATGTCTGATTTTTTTCTTCAGAAATGAAAATGATTTATAAGTAGGCAGCAATTTCTTTCCTATATTTTCTAACTAGCTGACCCGGCGAACTCTGTTCCGCCTTAAAGGCAATAAATAAGAAAATTTTTGAATTTATTAAGTTTTTTATTATTAGAAAATACAAAAAAAATTAAGTACCTACATTAATCATTCACTATTGTTTCTGTATTTTTAGTACATTGGTTGCTCTTCACTAAAGTACCTTGTGATGCACAACATTTTTTGTTTTATTATCAGGTGCAAAAAGAAACAACGCAGATGGTATTCCGACCCGTAAACAAGCCACATATAATTGACCATGGGAAAAACAGTGATGTTCTAGATTCAAACCACAAACTTTTAAGGATTGGCCTTGTGATTTGTTAAAGGTCATGACAAATGCAAGACGGATAGGAAATTGAAGTCTTTTAAATTCAGACTGCATATCGGTTGGGATCATCGGGATCCTAGGAATGAGCGATCGTTTCTGACAGCTTATCACATATAAATTTCAAGGGAAGTAACGCGTTTGTTCACAATTTATTTCACGAAAAAGTCAAATAACACTCAACGCACCGCTAACTTACAACCTGTTTGCTGCGCAACGGAAGCTGCCAGAACGTGTGCTTTATGTCGCTCAGCCATGGAGGTGTCAAAAAAGGCTTAGTAAAAAGGCTTAGTCAATAAGACAGTTTTTCTATTTATGTAACTGACACACATAAATTATAGCCTATGTCCGTCTCCTGGCTCTAAGCTACCTACCCACCAATTTTCAGCCATATCGGTACAGCCGTTCTTGAGTTATAAGTAGTGTGACTAACACGACTTTCTTTTATATATATAGATTTCACAAAAAAGTCAAATAACACTCAACGCACCGCTAACTTACAACCTGTTTACTGCGCACCGGAAGCTGCCAAAACGTGTGCTTTATGTCGCTCAGCCATGGAGGTGTCAAAAAAGGCTTAGTCAACAAGACAGTTTTTCTATTTATGTAACTGATACACATAAATTATAGCCTATGTCCGACTCCTGGCTCTAAGCTACCTACCCACCAATTTTTAGCCATATCGGTACAGCCGTTCTTGAGTTATAAATAGTGTAACTAACACGACTTTCTTTTATATATATAGAAGATAGAATAGTAGTGAGAAGAACAATCTCTTTAACTGCAGTGCAGGAGCTATCCCACCAACGCTTTCTACCTCTCAGCATCAGAGGCGTAAAAACTCTTAAGTGACTATCGTTTCTGACAGCTTATCACATATAATTTTAAAGGAAATAACGCGTTTGTTTGTAATTTACTTCACAAAAAAGTTAAATAACACTCAACGCACCGCTAACTTACAACCTGTTTGCTGCGCACCGGAAGCTGCCAGAACGTGTGCTTTATGTCGCTCAGCCATGGAGGTGTCAAAAAAGGCTTAGTAAAAAGGCTTAGTCAATAAGACAGTTTTTCTATTTATGTAACTGACACACATAAATTATAGCCTATGTCCGTCTCCTGGTTCTAAGCTACCTACCCACCATTTTTTAGCCATATCGGTACAGCCGTTCTTCAGTTATAAGTAGTGTAACTAACACAACTTTCTTTTATATATATAGATTTAAAGTCTTTAATATTTTGTCATAGTAATTTGCATTAATATATATTTTTAATTGCAATAAAAAAATAATTTGAGTACTTAATTGAAATCATTTAAAAATCGCTAATTTAACGAAAGTACTGAACATGCATGATGCATGTGCATTTTTTTAAAAAAATTCTAACTTTGATAGCGACTTCTCGTAACAAAGACCTCTTTTTGTTGAACGGAGATAGTCGTTATAACGAACATCAACTGTATTATACTTCAGAAAGCATTTTCAAAAGCGAATTTTAATATATGCTTGACCCCCAGAAGAAAAGCGTTGAAAAATAACGAAGTTGTTAGCAGGGTGGGCCAGAGAATAGGTATCGGTGAGGCAGGTAGAGCTTAGAGTTTTAAACCTTTTAGCGCCGACTGCCTTTCTCGGCGAAACAAGCTGCAAGTGACCTGTGGCGAGAGAAGAGCATCCAAGAGTGACGTCATAATCCTGCAAAAGTGACGGACGGACAACGCAAGGGTTTCCAGAGGAACTACAGGTCAATTGTCGCCAACGCTGGGTTTAAATAGTAGAAATATCACATCGAATTGACAACTGGCAATGCAACATCAAAGGAAATATTATACAGCCACTATTGTAATTCCACCGGAGATTCATTCGTATTTGTATGAAATTAATGAGTGAAATGGGGGTAACGTGCATTTTACAGCACTGAATTTATCTCGGCGGCAAGGTGATTTCCGTGCTCTGATTATTATTGATCCGATCACTGCAATATACTAAATTTCGGGACTAGTGGATAGGTCACTTAAAGTTTTACCAAGTGATCTTTTGCACTTTTGGACGGGGGGGGGGGGAGGGGGGGTTCTTTTGTTTGAAATGAAAAATTCTTTTGAAAACTTTTGCAAACTTATTCTGCTTAAAAAGAAAAAAAATAAATAAATAAAATACAAAAACCCTCTCTCATACAAGCTAACAGAACATAGTCACAAAGGTAAGCAAATACTTAGAGGAGAAAAAGAAAGAAAAGTTTAATGCAACTCTGGCACTTGGCAATTTCATGAAAAGGAAGTTTTTACGTATATCAAAATTTAAGAAGAAAAATTATTAACGAATTAGGCATTAATATATTCTTACTTTCTTCTTCAGTGATTTGTTTTCAAGCATAAAAAATGTTCCTGACTTTAAGGAAAATACACTATACAATTAACTTTAGCAAAGTAACATTGTTTAAGATCAGGCAATCGTGATTGTAATATTTTTATCTACTTTTGAATATAACGTATGAAGAAACTAAATGTGAGGTTAAATTGCTTATACAAGCGTACCTTATAGAACCCGACATCCTTTATTATTGCTTGGAAAAAGACAGATTATCTTACTTTAGAGATACATTTACATCTTTTATAAAAGATTTGTGATAAACCTTTGTGAATACTACATGAGGGTAGTAATAAAAAATGACCTAAATAATATTTAATTAAAAATAGCTATGCGGTGAATACGGAAGGTAACTCCAGCGCGTTTTGATTATTTATGCATCATATTCTATAAAATACCCATTTGATAAGAAAAATCGCTGAGGGATTGTAAACATTAATAGCATTTTGAATTATCTTATTTACTTTTTTTTAAAATTTATTTAAAGGGCATTTTTAACCATTCATTTAGTTTATTTATTTATTTTTTAATAGTAAAAAAATAACAAGAATAAATAAATAAATAAATAATGTCAGGGTTTTTTTAAAAATAAATCATCAACGGGAGGCTCTTTCCAGGTAGCATATTTCGTTTCATATAGACTTTTAAAATAGTTATTAACAACTTCGTAAAACAACCACTTTAAAGCATTTATGAAACGTTCAAACTTAACGGGTGCTACTTGGGTTTTAAAAATAGAGGGATATTATTTACTGTCGAAAGAGTGTAAGAAAAGGAAAAAAAAAAAAGCCTTTTAAGACTCTTAAAATGATACATACAAGTTTTGAATTCGTTAAGGTCAACTTTTTCTATAAGCATACAAAGTTTTTAATAAAGAAAGTTTTTAATAAAATAATCAAAAAGTACGAACTTTGTTTAAGTATGTGAAAAGTACATCGTAAACTTATAATGCATACCTTAATAAAAATGAAATATGAAACACTTCAGTCATAAGATGAGTTTAAGAGGCAACAAAAATTTTTTCTCACCAGTAAAAAGAAAAATATAACGCCATAACATTAGTACTTGAACTACTCATTTCAATACGTTCCTGTTCGGAAGAATATAATACACATTTTTATAAGGCGTTTTGTGCGAAAATTGATAAATTCCACAAATACTTAAAATTTTCTGGAATTAATAGCCTATCAAGTAGAACGGACGTCTAAATTTTCATTTCTATTTCCAATTTTGCATTGTCACTTAACTTATTTTACGGAAATTTAGTTTTTCATTTTATTTTAAATTAAACAAAGACTGTATTTTTAATATAACTTTCTTGAAATAACTTTCGTGTCCAAAAATAGCTCATTTATAAAGAATTACTTCTACTAAATGCATTCGTATAAGCATCAACATAGCAGTTAAAAAGTGAGAGGATGAATACATAAATTCTTTGACGACAATCTAAAGAAAAAAAAAAAGAAAGAAAATGGCGCGCCCCAGCGCTCTAATTAATTTGGAGCCTTACATCAGTAGAATCAAGGGGGGGGGGAATCCCTGATTTTGCTTCAAGTACTTTATGCTCTAGGTCAGAAAGTTGCAAATAATGCATTTATTGTGAACTTTTCGGTTTATTTTTAGATTTAGTGCATCTTTTTTAAAGATTGTTAAAGCAGTAATTCTAATATTAACCTCTTCCCGGCTTTTCCCGAGCTGGACTCGGGCAAGCGAGAAGTTCCATTCTGGCTCATCCCGAGTGTAGCTCGGGCACTGTGAAAATTAACACTGCACAACCAGTCTTTCCCGAATTATTTCACATGTCCCTTTTATGGTTTCGGATGCTTTTATTTACTATTGTTGCTACTAAATGGCAGCACTATAAGGTGTTTTGAGCTGTAGATTTAAGATAAGAGTAGGCGCCAACTCCAAAGTATAATGATTTCTGCCATACAGAAAGCCAACTTTACAGGTACATACTCATTTATTACTCATTTATTTAAATAGATATTTTTACATTTATTTTTAGGAAATGTTGAGTGCGAATGATGCTATTATGTTTAAAAAGATATAAATGTATGAAAATAAGCATAAAAAATTGACCTTTTTTGATCCGTAATCCCGAAATTACTCATTTATTTAAATAGATATTTTTACATTTATTTTTAGGAAATGTTGCATGCGAATGATGCTATTATGTTTAAAAAGATATGTATGTATGAAAATAAGCATAAAAAATGACATTTTTTGATCCGTAATCCCGAAATAAAATGAGAATGGAAGGTTCCTCCAACACCTTCCAAAGCATTTCTTACTCTTTGCTTCCAGTCTCGCTGTTTCTTAATATACAAGGAGTTAAAGTAAGCATTAAGATTAGGACATATTTACAAGCAATCTCCGAGCCTCTAGAAACCGTATAATCAAATTCTGCTTAAAAGTTGTAGCAGCAGTGGTATGTGCCAAGTGGCACCCTATGGGCAAGAGCACCCAGATGGGAGGTCACGGAAGGTCACTGTGACCTCCCAAAGATTTCCTTTTTCGGCAAATTTTATTGACGATTCGTCAATTTGAAGAAAAAATTGCAACATTGAAATTATTTTCTTTTTAATTTTTAAAATTGTTTTTTTTTTCTAAAGAAGCCTAATGTTTTATCTCCTTAAATGTTAAGTATGTACGACGTGTGTGCATGCTTGCACTTTATCATTCGGTAAAATTGGAATTTTATTCGGCAAATTGATAATTCCCCCCCCCCCCATTTTAGTTCGGGGAGCCCCAGCCTATGCGTACCTTATGACACCCAAAGTATGACCCATGGCACTAAAAGTGCCATAGGGAGCCTAATATCACCTTCAAGGGTGCCAGAGGGAGTCAAGTGGCACCCTTCGGGGGTTGCCGCTGATGCTACAACTTTTCACGCTTAAAGGTGCCACATAGAACCAACCTGCTATTTTAACAGTATTTTTACAAGGCATATATTGGGTCCTCTGGTCATACCACAAAGACTGCTGCCTGAAATTGTTTATGTCAGCCTTAAAGGCTACCACTTCCAGGTATTTATGGATTTCATCAATCCAAACAATGACTCAATTCTAATAAATCGTAATACATTATGTCACCGGTCTACAACTGCTGTAGGAAGTTTGAAGAACATTTTAGACAGTTCCGGCAAATGATTTGACCACCCTGAATAGCCCAACATGAATTCTATTCATATGATTATTTATGGGAAATAACCGAATGGTCAGTTTCTGCAGAAAATTCTTTACCAGCAACTTTCACAATTATGGACGCCTGTAGAATCAGCAAGGCTCAATATTTCTACAGGAAGTTTTCTAGCGACTAGTTGAGTCCATGCCACGTCCAAACACTTCAGTTCAACAGACAAAACTGCCTGTTGAACTTCAGCAGCAAAAAGGGGTCCGACAAGATATTAGTACGTATCCCATGATTTTTAGCACCTCAGTATGTGTGTATATATATATATATAATATATATATATATATATATATATATATATTATATATATATATATATATATATATTATATATATAGGGTAAGTTCTGGTAAGTGCGTACCCTTTTTTTCAAAGTTCATGTTCTCAAGGATGCTGCTCTGTTGAAAAATCTTGTACACTCACAATTTTTTTTTAGTTTTCTTTCCAGATCCTTTACTAAGATTTTCAAGCATATAATATGTCAAATAAACCATAAGCATAGGTTTTGTGACCTGGTTTATGACACCTATTCTAAGGTACGCACTTTCCCTACCTAGCGGGGTAAGTGCGTCCACCTTAAATTATGTGAATATGAGCAGGAAAAAACTTCTGGCACATATTAAATATGTTAGGTAGTTGCCTTGGGATAATTCCTAATACTAGAGATCAGCACTTGCTTGCATGGATGAAACGCAATCAGTGATATCCCACGTGTCTTGCGAACAACTGTGATTTGAAGATTGAGAGAGTTGTGTCTGTGATTCTTCCTCTGTCCTTTTAATAAGACCAAGTGAGCAAATGTAAGTTGTTTTTATTTAGTAATAATCACTTATAGTCTACATAGTTTATTTTGGTTTAATACATTAATCAGTCTGTGTTTAAGCCAGGGTTCGCACTTACCCCTTCTTAAATGTAAGATGAGACATGTGCGTCCAATAGCGTTGTTGTAAGTGCGTACCCCTGTGATTTTCTTTAATTCTATTTGTATGGTAGATCGTTAGGTGACCTGAGTGAACAATTCGTTTTTTTTTCTTTTTTTTTTGAATAAATACGGTTTTAAAATATTTTTCTTATTAGAATCAGCAGCAGTAAGAAAAAACACAAAATAAAGAGCAAAAAAAAGAAAATAATTGATCATGATATGATACTTGTACTTTTTTTTTCTTGTACATTGAAATAGTTTTTCACAAGGTGTTCTTAATTTTCTTAAATATAATTTATTCATTACTCCACCTTCGTTTTTTGAATCAGTTGGTTCCTTATTTAGTGTTTCACTTAATTTCATTGCTTCATTTGTCATTCTGGTTTAAATTAAGTATAGCTTATGATCGCTATTTTCAACGAAAAATTTACTAACTGATATCTAAAAGCCAATATATTTCAGAGGTAATGAATAAAATTGAAATCTTATGCCGCATTCAATGTAAATATAAATACTTGATGGAAATGACGTCGGATTTATAATCGGCTTATAAAAGAGTTATAAGCAAAATTAAAGGTGAATTACGAGAGTCGGATTTTCCACGTAATGGTACACACTTGCCTCATCATAATGGTACGCACTTGCTCCGCATAATAGTACGCATATGCCTCATGATAGTGGTACGCACTTGCCCCATCATAATGGTACGCACTTACCCCCACCTTACTTTAAAGAAAGGGAAAGTGCGTACCGTCATATAAACAAATTTTAGTTAGAGTATTTGATCAAAATACCCCATGTATGTTATTAGTAGCTATTACTCAAAAGAAACAACTTGCATTTCTTGACTTCAATTGCTTGGTATGACTACAAGAGAAACTGAAACAAAACCTTCTCAATCTTTACTTTAGAGTTTTTTTGAAGACATTTAAGTTGTCTCTGATTGTGTTTCGTCTATTGAATCCAGGCCTGAATTCTACCTATTGAAATTATCATTAGACAGTTATCTAACATAGTCGATGTGTTGCAGAAGCCATTTCAGGACAGTGTTCATATAATTCCCAGTGGACGCACTTACAGACTCACTCTATATATATATATATATATATATATATATTATCTTATTTATATATATATATATATTATATATATATATATGTTTATATATATATATATATATATATATATGATTTATATATATATATATATACTATTTTATATTATATATATATATATATATATATATTTATATATATATATATCTATATATATATCATATATATATATATATATCATTTTATATATGTATATAATATATATATTATATATATATATATATGTATATATATATATATATATATATATTTTATATATATATATATATATATATATATATATTTATATATATATATATATATATATTTATATATATATATATATATATATATATATATATATATATAGTATATATATTATATATATATATATCGGTCGTTTATAAACTTAACATATGATTGTCACATTCATGATGACCAAGATTTACATAGAACTTGCACTCGAAACTGCGCTAGAGGACGACGATCGCAGGGTTTATAGGAGAGTAGGAAGCGTAATCATTTCAGGCGAATCCCGACCTGACTCCCCCCGATTTCTACATGTAGGGATACATGAAGTCAATGATGTACGGGACGCCCGTAGTATCGGACATGGAACTCAACACCGGAAAGAATCACGGAAGCGGTGTCACGCGTTTGTAACAAACCTGGTTAATTTAAATGGGTCCGTGAATAAATGCGCCGATGTTATGAAATGGGCATTGTGGAAAAATGGAACACATTTTGAAAATCAGCTGAGATATAATCATGTTCTTCAATGAAAATCATATTAACACTGCTGTCGACATCTTTTCTTTTTCCTTACTTCTCCGCACCTCCGATCATCGACATCTAGCTTTCGCAGTTTCCATGTAGCTCTTGTTTACTATGATATGACAGACCAGCATGTTACGACTTTATCAGACATCCTGTATACGAGGGCTGTCTGAAAAGTTTCCGACCTCGATATGAAAAAGGCAAAACTTATGAAACAAAGAGAGATGTTCTTATTAAGGAGTCTTTTGGAAACTTGGAACCGTAATTTTGGCTATTTTTAGTTCAAATTGTGTGCGTGACAGCCACACTAGTGAGTTGTTCCAACAGTTTTTTTGAAAATGGAAAAAATCGAATATCAAACTCTGATTCGATACTTGTTTTAAAAAGGAAATACGCCTGCACAAATTAAAAAGGAGTTGGACTCTGTGTATGGGGACTCTACACCATCGTCTACAACCATAAAATTTTGGGTAGCGGAATTTAAACGTGGCCGTACCAGCTTGAGTGTTCATGAACGCTCAGGTCGACCCAAAACTGCTACCACTGATGAACACATTGCTAAAGCTCATCAAATGGTGCTGGATGACGCAGATTGAAGGTGAGATATATAGAAGAAACTATGAACATCTCTAAGGAATGCGTATGCCACATTTTAAATGAGAAATTAAGCACGCGGAAGCTGGCTGCACTTTAACTGCCGCGTTTGCTCAATTTGACCAGAAACGTGTCCGAATGAACATTTGCCGCGCACTTCTGGCACAATGAACCAGAGTTTTTCTGACGACTTATCACTGTGGATGAAACCTGGATGTATCAGTACACTCCAGAAACAAAAACGCAGTCAAAACAATGGACTGCAAAGTGAGAACAGCTCCACAAAAGGCCAAAACAGTTTCTTCTGCAGGAAAAGTGAAGCCGACCGATTTCTGGGATAGCCATGGAGTGATACTCATTGACTACCTTAAAATGGGAAAAACCATAACAGGAGCATACTATTCTACTCTCCTTGACAAATTGAAGGAGGAAATAGAAGAAAAATGGCCGCATTTGAAAAAGAAAAAAGTTTTTTTCATCAAGAAAATGCTCCTGCTCACACCTCAGTGGTTTCAGTGGCCAAAATTCACGAGTTAAGGCTCGAAATCGTTGAATACCCACCCTACTCACCAGATCTGGCCCCAAGCGACCCTTTCTTGGTCCCTAAGCTGGAAGAAGCACTTGGAGGACAAAGGTTTTCTTCAAATGAGGAGGTCATAAACTTTGTCAACAGCTTTTTTGAGGACACATTTTCACCATTACTTTTGGATGGGTTAAAAGGAGGGGAGCATTACTGGATGACGTGTGTGGACTTACAAGGAGACTATGTCAAAAAGTAACAGCCAATTTGGACGATAAAAGTATTTTATCTATGTTAGGTCGGAAACTTTTCAGACAGCCCTCGTATATGAAGGAGTTCATTTCTTTTAATTTACAAAAGAACTTTTGCTTAATTAATTTTTAATGGTACTTTCGCAGATTGCTGTGGTATGCACAGACACCTTCTATATCCTCCACAAAGAGTGATAAGAAAAATAATTACTCTCCGTGTAATTGCTACGAAAAAAACTCAAAATCTCAACAAAGAGAATAAAAAACACAACACACCTTCTATATCCTCCATTACTTTAAAAACACACTAAAAAGTTTTTTAAAAATGCAAGAGAAGGATTGAGGTAATGCCGTTTCAAACAGCAGAGGTCAAAAGTGATATCGACGATTACAAGAGATCGCCAAGCAGCGAATTCTAGCCAGTCAGATGACAAAGATGGGCAGTGGAAAATTGATAACGCGCTTCGGCACTCCATTAGAGAGGCCCAACTATAACAAAGCTCCAGGGAATCGCTGGAGGACGCTCTTCAGGATTAGGGAAAGAAGATTACCGAACAGGGCGAAGTGGTCATCTTTGCCCTTCTTGTGGATCAAATAAACCAGCCCAATAGACTTTTTGAATCTTTTCCCGCTGAGGAAAAAAAAGTGAAAATACTTCATTATTCATGCCAATGGATCCTAGGAGGGATACTAGGATACACTTGAGAAATTGGCCTATGCAATCTATTTTCTAGCTCGAAAAAGAATAAACTCCTTCGATACAAGTGACAGCTAGGGAAACGAAATATACCGGATAAAATAGCTATATCTGAGTTTTTCTTCAGTATATAGTTATGAATGGGAATTGGAGTATCTAAATTTTACTTTAATACATTTTTGGGCACATGCCTCGTTACCGGAAATGGCTTATGACGTGATGCATTGGAAGCAGTCTTTTGGGAGGAGCAAAATTTGCTAACCATTTATTAATAATCATTTATTAATATTTCTGTCGCATGTTTTTTACTTTACTTAAATTGTGTCTGATAAAAAACTGCAATGTTTTTGAATAGTTAAAAGCATAAGTAATTGAACACAAAATAATAATGATCATACTGCACAAAATTTTAATATTTCGTATTCAATCCAGAGTTTGAAGCATTTCTTGAAAGAAAAAAAATCACAAACGTTGTCCAACACCCAAAATAGTCGGGAAAAGAAAGAAGGAAAAAAACAAAAAAAGGAATCTTTAAAATATTCTTGGAAAATGGACAGCGAATATTTTGCAAACCTGGATGTTAATTTCGACGATGAGAGACTACCACGAATTCTTTAAGTGTC
>JAXGGA010015297.1:0-29577 GCA_038373865.1 Uloborus plumipes
CTTTTTACCAATCGTAGAAGTCTGCATTTTGTGGATTAATTGGATTTTTAAAAATAAAACCAATGCGCTGTTTTATTTCAAATGAAGTTAAAAACTACGGCGTTTTCCATTAATCTACCTTAGACGACTCTAGTTTTTTCAAATATGCCCAGTAGGGATGCACCGATTAATCGGCAGTACCGATTAATCGGCCATAATCGGTCGTTTTGCCGATTATTAATAATCGGCAAAATTGTGCCGATTAATCGGCGGAAAGAATATTTTCTAAAATTATTTTAAAAAGTATACTTTCACTGTGAAACTATGATGAATAATTTTATAAATAGTAATAATAACAATCACAGTTGATATAAAGTTTTTAATAAATTAATTTTCTTATTTTGAATAAAGGTACACATAGACAATGTTGCAACATTTATCATGTGTCAATATTTTTCTTTTTAGCACAGTGCTTTTAGATATCCTCTAATGTTCACAAAGAATAAAAGTCTTGAATTAAATGGCTACTAATATTGAATTATTTTAATTAAATGCACCCCTAAATTAGAGTGCTCACCACAAACTCCCCCCCCCTTTTTTTTTTATTTTGATGTCTAGTAACATAGTGAACAATTTATTAATATAATATTATTGACAATAATATGGAAATTGGTTTTAAGAAATAGGATAAAATTTTGAAATTATTTTTGCGAAATTAGGAAAATGGAACAATAAATAAATAGTATATATTTTCTCTCATGAATATATTACAATTTCTAAAATCACAATTGTAAACGAAAGAAAAAAACAGTGTTGGTGAAACTGTTAGTGTTAAAAAAATCATCCTGATCATTAATCGGCTTGGCCGATTAATCGGCCGATTATCAACAGCCGATTAATTGGTAATCGGTAATCGGCCAATTTGCTTATCGGTGCATCCCTAATGCCCAGCTCACTCACTAAAAGAGTAAAATTCATACCATAATCAATGATAGAATTGAAAGGATTAAAAATATATTGAGTTTTTTTCTCACTTACACCTTAGCAAATTATAAAACGCGGTCATGTTTTTAGACGTTGCAGCTCAAAAATTCCTACTTAGTTTTTACTTAATTACGAAGAAAGAGTACAATTATAACAAAGCCTGTCACATGCTATACATTCTTAATTTATTACGAACATTTTTACGGGAAAAGTTTATAAACAAAATATTTTGGCTGAGACAATGGATTTTTGTTCCTCGAGAAATTCTAGGCATGTTGCACTTTTTCTTTGTAGTTTATCAAAGAAGTTTCGTTTTATTGAAAGGAGGTTTGAGGGAAACACTAAAAGAGTAAATATCCCAAGCATTTTTCCAAAAATTATTTTGTAAAACTTAGTGTTTTTAATGAAAGGAAAATTAATATGTTGTAAAGATAAATTTATAGAAAACAAATTAATAAAAAAAAATAACAATATTTAAAAAAAAAGGTAAACTAATACATAAAAAATAAATATAAAAATATTAGTTTAAAAAAGAAAGAAAAAGGAAAAGAATATCTTGTTCGGTAGTTTAATTATTTCGCTGTCCTATTTTTTTGCATAAATAGTATAAAACAACTGGTTTCGAACTTAAAGAGTATTTTAGAATCGTAGAAAGATGTTTATTTTCGGAGAGTAATTTTGTATCGCAATCTTCTTTATTTACTTTTTAGCCGAAAGTTTATGTCATTGAACAGTATTATAATTTTGGAAAAATATTTAATTACCCTAAAAGACTTAGAAAATTAATAAAAGAAGAGATAATTTATCGTTCTAGGAGTTTTTTAAGCTTCGGAAAATAATTTTAAGCATCGGACAATCTGTTGAAATGCAGGGGACCCTTAACGGCCAGTAGCGTACATAGACATTTATTCACGAATCATTTCTTCATGGTATTCTAGTCAGTGGTATAGCTATCAAGGGTGTCTCCCCCACGTCGGTAATTCGTGGTGACACCCTCCCCCCCCCCAAACCATTAGCAGCAAAATAAATAAATAAAATAAATAAAATAAAGAAAAAAAGAAAAAAAATGTAAAAATGAAATCCATGCAACATCCATAAGCAATTTATTATTATTTATGTCACAACGAAAATGTAAGTTTATTTAAAGTGTAAAAGCAGTTCATTTTTTGCAGTGTTGTTTTATCCCTACAGATTTTCTGTTGAAGTTGACAGTAAAAAATCCAGGTATTACCAAGACCTTGACTTTCTGGGACATCTTCTGTGTGACATAGTCTTTTCCACGAATGAAAATAAACTAATAAATAAATGAGTAAAAATAAAAAATAAGATAAATAACAATAAAAAACCCTTTGCAATGCAGTTTTTCTGTATGCATTCTTCATTTTGCAAAAGACATGATAAAAAAAAAAAAATGCTATATGTTTAAGACGAAATGCTTTATGGTTAGAAAATTATTTCAGAAAACGAAGCTATACTTTGGCGTGACATAAAGTCATTTCAAAGCGCGTTATCGATTACTGTATTTTAATGCATTTAAAAACTTTGTTTCACTGCTATTCTAAATAGCTTGAGAAAATTGTTATTTTTTAAGAATAGACTAAGCCAAACGGAGAGCATTTTTTTTTTCAATTTATGCGTGGATGAATAATGATAATCTTGTTGCGTGAGGCAAAAGAAACGTGAAATTTTGTTTATTCAATTCTAATTTTCTTCTAATCCCATTTCCCGGAGAGTTGAGCACCACAAAGCTTTCGTTTTTTTTCTTCTAATTCTTCCTTCTAACAGGAGTTTTTCGTTTCTCCTCATTGCCAGTCTACGAAAAGTAATAAATCCCACTCCTCCCTCGCAATATTATCCTTTTAACTTTTTGATTAATTAAGGGCCAGAGTAATGAAGCGCGCTATCCTACGGCCATTGTCGAAATTCCATTAGGCAGAAGAACGCGTTCGGGAGGAAAAGAACACAACGTTCTCTCCTGCAGGCGGCGCGAAAAGCAAATTAACCACAGCCCAACGAGCGTCTTCCACCAATGGAGGCAAAACGTTGGGACCGCATTGTTTATGGTGGGCTATTGCTCAGGATGGTGGGAACTTATCTGATCACTGGAAGCACCATTCGAAGCCATGGCTGCGTGAATATTGTGTTATTTGACGCCTAATCTAATCTCCGGGAATGGTTCGATAATGCGAACTCGAGCACATACACTGGTCGTTCGAGCAGTTTGTTCCCAGCGAACGTGCAGCCCCAGATAGGGATCGGCAGGCGATAAAGAAACTCCTGTTTTACGAAATATTGTTCCATATACTCGCAACTGCATCCCGTTGTTAAATTCCGGAATGGCTCCGCAACTTTCTTCCACAAATTTTCTATCCCTTCCTCTAGTTAATATTTTTACATAAAGAATGTTAGAAGATTCACGAGCGGCCAGCCTATTAATGAATTACATTTTAATAGCGTAATATTCATTAATACCAAAATGTTGTCTTTTTATCACTATCTATAAACGCCCAATTTAACTATACATAAGTACGGACCATAAACTTCCAAAAATATTGAACGAGAACTTTCTTCCATAAATTTCCTATTCCTTCCTCTAGTTAATATTTTTACCTAAAGAGTGTTAGAAGATTCACAAGCAATCAGCCTATTAATGAATTGCATTTTAATAGTGTAATATTCATTGATACCAAAATGTTGTCTTTTAATCACTATCTATAATGGCTCAATTTAACTATACATACGTACGGATCATAAACCACCAAAAATATTCATACATATTATTACTCTTTCTAATATATTTTTAGGATCTATCTGATATTTGGCACGGGTTTTCTCAATACAACAATTTTTAAAGACTTTCCGGCTAATTGATAAAAGAGAGATTCTACAGCATGTATCGATTCTAGTTTGTGTATATTAGGCCTTTGATTTATTTTACGATTAAAATATATAATTTTTTAATTGGCTGTTTCGAAATATCATCGCAGAAAATTGCGGTAACGAGATATTCAAACTTCACGGCTTCACGCTAGTAAATATCATTTGAACTGTTTGATAAAGACGATGAATTATACTCTCCGCTTCCCTTACACATATGGCAATAACAATTTATCGGTTCAACTATTCAGATAGTACATGAAAGATACAGATAGACAGGATACAGGAAAGATTAACAGCACTGGGGGAGAATATACTTCCGGAGCAACAATTTGAGTTCATCACACCATCTCAACTCCACCAACTGTGTCCTTCAGATCACTTTACCACCGAGGTCCCTAAAGTTGATGTCTGTAGCTGAAGCAGTGGTTCCCAGCCTTCTTAAGAGGTAATATATCAGCAACTGCCCCCCAAACACGTTATTCTAAAAAGAAATTAGCCATCGAAATGTTCTTTACAAACGTAATAATAATTTTTACACTACTTTTAATCGTTTTGGTGAAGACACCTGCTTATTAGCAATTTGCTATAAAATCTAGTAGTCAATGAGGCGGTTAACATTATGATATTGCGTAGTTGTAGCAATTTGTATAATAACAGTTGTTTGAGCCAGTGCACATCGGAAGTCAAGTTCGAAGTTTATTATCTTTTTTATCAATCGCTAATAATTATCAATTAAGTATATTCCAGAAACATATTTAAAAATAATTTTGTTGTGCCACCAAACAACGATCCAATTCTGCTATTTATATTGTGCCTCAGATAATCTCACTTTTCTAGGGGTAATTAATTATCCCCAGGTTGGGAACCGCTAAACTAAAGGAATTTTTTCTGAATCATGCTCTTCAAAAGAATTCACCTAATCTAATTGGCAAAAAAAAGGTGGTTTTTCCACTTCAATAAATTTCCTTGAATATGCATAAGTAATACATAAATAAATGTATGAATAAATAAATAAATGAGCCCTGCGAAAAAAAAAAAAAAAAAAAAAAAGAAATTGTTACACTCTTTTTACTTAATAAATTTAGGAAGTCCTGAGGAACCACGGGCGGACGCAGGTCCACTGAAGCCTTCTTTGAATAGAATTGGGTTAGATTATTGAATTTTAACAGAACTGATTAAATGACTTACCAAAAATGCGAAACAGGGCATCAAAACTTTAGACGAATGGTTACCATAAACGACATCCTTCTTCTGATTCGAAGTTCCATTTTAATGAAGTAACCTGAAAAAAAGTTCGTTTTTGAAATTTTTTTCAAATTTTCAGCTTTTATATTTTCGTGAAATAAATCAATACACTGAGTAAAAGTTCCTTTTAATAGATCATAAAGTTTTAACTCCGAACTTTGCTTTTACTTTCCAAAATGACAGTGCAGTCGTTCTCCTTGCCCCCTGCACGAGACGCCTTTGGATAGTTTCACTTTAGTGAGTTTATTAGGATAATTATAATAACAATTAATTGAAAGGTAACAAACATATTTTGTATCTAAAAGCAATTTAAACTTAAAACTGTTCTTTTATTCATGTTGAAAAAACTTATGACAAAATTGTTTCTTACCTTTATGCACTAAAATTTTTTAGAAATGTGGTTTGGTTGCCGGTTATGTTTCTCATTTTAGTCAAAGGAAATTAACTGCCTCACTTAAATGATGTCAAAAAACACGATCTATATTCGATTTCTTTCCAGATCTTCACTAGATGGCGGCACAATACACAAAATAATGAGCGATAGAATTTTTCGTTGTTTTCTTTTATAAAGATAGATTAAATATTTTCAAAAATATAAAAAATTAAAAAAGAAAAAGAGAAAGAAAGCACAACAAATAAAGCAAATGGAAAAAAATCGTAGTTGCTTAATTATAAGTTAAAAAAAAATCAAAAACAGATATAGTACGGTAGACGCCGGTTAATTGAATCAACGATTATTGAATGCTGCTTTATTTATTAAATCGTCAAAAACAGAACAAAATCCTGCTTCATTAAATAAGCTGCTTTATTGAATCAGCCGCTTTGTTGAATTGCATATCAAACAAGACAGAAATGGAAATCTGAAATGGCTTTTGACTTTGGGAAATGACAATCTAGTCGGTTGGTTTGTTCTCCATAAGTTCATCTCTTTTGTATTGTAAAAGGAGTTCCTTGTATTCCCAAAACATGTATATGCACCTCTCGGCAAATTTAATATTGTATTATTTTCTTTTGCTTTAACGTCGACTTTAATCTTTTCTTTTTCGCCGATAGAGTGGCGTAGTGCTTAGGTTTTGAATTCTTATGCCCAAAAAGACAGGTTAGAACCTTGCCCTGGTCTGCATCTCTTCATGCAGATGCAGAAAATCAACAGCGCTAAATGATTATGCACCCTATAAAAGTTCCATTTAGTAATCGTTTAGCTTTGAGTACTCTTGACAAAATTAAACTCTTAGTGCAGTTTTGCATCGAGTTGTGCAAAGGTGTCTCCATCTAAGGGGGAAACTGGGCGTCAAAATTTTAGCGGAAGTAACAACCGTCGATAATGGATGCTATATCAGGTGATCACATAAGGACGGCAAACAGGGGCGGATACAGAAATAGTTTATGAGAGGGACCTAGAAAAGTAAAAAGTGTCCATCCTTTTTTATTTTTTTATAGAAAAAATTATCGACAAGTTCCTTTAAAATGTTTAAAAATAAGGGAAAAGAAAATAAAAAACATAAAATCAATTAATCTACTTTAAAGTACAGAAAGATTACATACATGTACTAATTTACTTGGAATGTGTGGCGGAAAAAAATCATTTTCAACATTTATGCCAATCAACTATTAAATCTTATGTCAAGCTATTCGATATTATTTAACCTATTTAGTAAATAATGCAAGGTATTACTTAGAAACCCTGTCAATATGGTTAAAAACAAAAAGTTATCAAAATGTACTTTTTTCCATCACAGATGAATTAATGAATGAATCGTGATATTATGTACCATTGATTCGCCTGAGTTTTATGTATTCTTTTACACTGACTAACTTCTGATTGCCATATTATTCTCATAGCAAACCAAAGTGATGTTGTTCAAATATACTGTGCGTGAGCGTTGTTTTAAAGACATCATTTAAAAATTTGTCCTTATGTTATAGAGAAATTAAAAAGCTATCAAACATTAAATATGTAGTAAAATTTTTCGTATCCCTTTGGGAGGGCCCGAGCCCCTGGGCCCCCTAAAATTCGCTACTGACTGTAAAAGTTAAAACCACTGACGCATCCCCATTTATAAGAGAGAGAGAGAGAGAGAGAGAGAGAGAGAACGACAGACTGACAGACAGACAAAGAGAGAGAGAGAGAAAGAGACAGATATTTTAGTTTACTTTTCTTTACAAAGGTACTTCTTTATTAACCAACCTGTCAGGCGTGGATCTAGAGGGTGGATTATGGGGTTCATGTCCCCCTCCCCTCTAAGTGACCAAATACGGCTGAAAATTTTATTTTGTAGACTCATATTTCAAAAAATTTTCTTAGCACCCATATTTTTGGATCCGCCCTACACCCTGTATCAAACTTACATTATTCTTTTTATTTTTCGATCTTTATAATTATAATTAAGGGAAGTTGGTACCGAAAAACATCAAAAAAATCGATTTTCGGATTTTTATTTATTTTTATTCTTTGAATTATTTCCTTTCCAACGGTGTATTACTTTTGTCTCTACGCGAACTGGAAGTTATTAAAATTATTTTTTTAATATGTCTGGAAATTGTTTAAAGGGACAATGCCACGCCCATCTTCCGTTTCAAATGTAAACATGGGACTGTTCGTAAGCTGTTTTCCTAATGCAGTCTCTACTTTGTATAATATCTTTTTTTTTCTAACTGCGGATGGTTTAGCCACTGCTAAGTTTTAACTGCAACTGTATTCGAAGGATTGTTTACTGTTCTGAGCTTGTTTTCGTAAGTTGATCGCACGTGCTAGATATTCGTTTTAGTTTGTTCGCTACTTGGTGATCGCTGTGTAAATAATTTTTCAACTGTTTTTATGCAGTGAAATTAATATTTTAAGTAATTCCTTGCTGTTTAGTTAATAAAATTATGCCTCGAAGCACGGCAAAGGCTTTCAAGAAGCGAAAAGGCAAATATTATCCGAGGAAAACAAACAACGAAGACGCTGATCTTCATACTTCAAATCAAGAATCTGCTGGCAATAATAAATGTTCCAGTGAAAAGAAATTAAAAGATTTAAATGAAAGCTATGCAGATGCTGATGATTGTTCTACAGATAATGAGGTAAACTCGATTATTAATCTGAGAATTTTAGCTGGAATTTTTCAGAAACATGTCAGGTGTAAAAACTGTGATGCTGGACTTGAAATGTCAGTTGAAACCAACTCAGGCTTGGCCCTCAACATCATCTTAAATTGTACTAATTGTGATTATGAATGCAAATTCTGCACGTCAGAGACTAATTCTGTGAACACTAAAGTTTATACAGTGAATTCCAGATTGGTGTATGCACTGAGATCCATTGGAAAGGGGGCTGAAGCGGGAAAGATGTTTTGTGGGATTATGAACCTGCCCAATCCCCCAACTAGATTTGCCAGTTATAACGACTGCTTCGAAACAGTTGTCAAGAAAGTATGCAAGGAAACGATGGTTGATGCGGCTAAAGAAGCAATCGAAGTAAATGGCAGTACTGATCTTGCAGTCGCCATCGACGGAAGTTGGCAGAAGCGTGGCTTCACGTCATTGAATGGTGTTGTGACAGCAACTAGTGTGGACACTTGCAAAGTAGTCGATGTCGAAATCCTCTCGAAATATTGCACATGCAAGGACAAATCAAACCACATGGTGACTTGCACAAAAAATTTTCACGGTTCTAGTGGACAAATGGAAGTTGAAGGGGCTGTTGCCATTTTTGGACGGTCAGTCAAGCAGTATGGGGCACGTTATGTCCAATATTTAGGTGACGGGGACTCCAAAGCATACGAAGCTGTGAATTCACGATCAATTTATGGGAATGACTGCAAAATTGAGAAACTTGAATGCGTTGGACATGTGGAAAAGCGCATGGGTGCAAGACTCAGAAAATTGAAAGACAAAATGAAAGGAAAAGTCCTATCCGATGGAAAAGTTCTCGGTGGGAGAAACCGATTAACTGATGTGCAAATAGATGCAATTCAAAAGTATTATGGCCTAGCCATCAAGCGGAATCTTCATAGTCTAAAGGCCATGATCCAAGCTGTGTGGGCGATTTTTCTCCACAAGGTGTCATCCGATGAAAAACCACTACACGGGTTTTGCCCTGAGGGAGAACAATCGTGGTGTGGGTACCAGCGAGCTGTCGCAAAGAAAGAAAGCTTCAAACATCAACATAGTCTTCCTGTGGCTGTTGTCGAAGAGATGAGACCCATTTTTCGAGCCCTAGCTCACCCTGAGCTTTTAAAAAAATGCTTGCATGGGAAGACCCAAAACCCAAATGAGAGCATAAATAATGTCATTTGGTCTAGAGTACCCAAATCTACATTTGTACAACTAAAAACCCTTTCCTTCGGAACACATGATGCTGTTGCTTGTTTCAATGTAGGTAACATAGCAAAATTAAAGGTATTGCAAGAGCTAGACATTGAACCAGGATTTTTTATGAAACGCGCAATGAAGCGACTTGACGAGGAGCGTCTGGCCAAAGCGAAGTATGCCTTTTTGCAACAAACAAAGGAGAAAAGAGTAGAAAGAAGATTTAAAAGAAGGAGAGAAGTGGAAGAACAGCAGAATGGTTCGAAAAAACCTGCATACCAGTCTGGTATGTACTAATGAGAATAAGGTAAGTTTTTTTGAAAGTCAGTTTTCGATGATATTAGTTCAAAGTTTAAAGTACCTTTGCTGTTGTATTGAAGAGTCAATGTACTTATTTATTTATTTTTTATAGAATCTGGAATAGTACTGAATGATTTAAGGCTAGTAATATTGTAAAACTACAGCTTTTCAAGATGTTATACACTCAAATCAGTTTATTCGAAAATCGGAGAATAATATAGCTCAACGAGAAACGCTTCATTAAAATACAATTTACTTGCCTGTAACAAATTTAAAAAAGAAAAAGAAATTTTAATAATTACAACAGCAAAGATAACCTATTAGCAGCATAATATAGTTTTAAAAAAGACATTTGGGGCTAGCATTTATTCTGCGAGTACTATTTTTTTCTTAAAATGCATTTTTCTCGGAATGTCTGTTTTAAAAGTTCGATGTACCTTTTCTGAAAAACTGTTGCATTTTTTTATTTATTTTTTTTTCTGAAATATTGTACCCATCCAAAGGATTAATCTGAGGTCAAGAGTGTTTTAGTTTAATGTGAAAATAATTTTTAAAATCTGCAAATCTGAGGATATTTACCGATATTTTCGTGACTTTCGGAGAGATATTTTAATTGCATTATATTTTTTGTTGGGAAATATATTTTTCCAAAAGCTTAACCTCAGATTGATGTCACATATGTTTTATAAGTGTGTTATAAGTTTCAATGTGATACTTAAAGTACTTTTTGTAAAAAGGTACATCGAAAAACTGCGAATTTAGTGTAATTTCAGCAAATGAGCACCATTGAAATTATTTTTTAAACAATATTCTATTTAATTTTTCATGAAAAACTTAACCTTAAAATAATTCTACACTTATTCTGAAGTAGTGTAAAAAATTTTAGGGAGATTGGACCAGTAGTTTTTTAGAAAAGGTACATTGAAGTGGTGTTAGTGTAAAAGCCTGTGCTATTGGGTACCGACTTCCCTTAAAGGAAATAAAAGTTTCGCATTGATCCATTTTTAATCGTTCAGTTAGTAAATAAAGTGGTAAAGAAAATCTTTAGAAAACAATTTGATCGTTTTCTTAAATCTCCTAATTTATGAGTCTTTTATTAAATGTCTTTTATTAAAGTTAACTTCTCGATACAATATTGCCATTACTAGCCCCACGCCCCTACATCGGTGATAGTTTCGCACTAAGATACGCTAAATAATTCTTAAGGTTATAAAAGACCCTTAGTTATCAGTCAATAGCAGCACACACCGGAACCATTTCTTCCCAACATTCATCTTTCAAGATCTTACCCAATTATTGTAGAATCGAGCTACGGTACATCCGTTAAAGAAGGTTAAAGATGTGTTCTTAACGATATATTGAAAATTGCCGCATATGATACTTCCTATGCATAATACATTTAGGAACATTTTCAACCACGTCTTAAGATGAACCGTAATTGACTTATTAGAGTAATTCGTATTAGATTAGCTGGCGTGGTTATTGGATTCTTCTAATTATGACTTAAAGTAACAGATTAGTTTTCGTAACTTAATAACACAGTAACTAATTTTCTACTTGCTTTTTGGACTGAAAAGACTTATTCCCTGTTCATTTTTGGAAGGGGTTGAAGCCTGTAAGAACAAGGAGAAAGAAAGAAAATAAAAGCTGCAAATTTTTCAGCTTTAAAAATATGTGCCCTAAGCCTTGTTGTTTTATATGAGAGAAAATATACATTTTCTAACTACTAATAAAAATACTTTTAGACGTTGCGCCGTGTTCCAAAGTATGAGTAGACAAATACTGTCTGATCTTCTTAAGTAAAAAATTCCGCGCATTTACGCATGCGTCAGGTCTTCTCTGAGCTTACCAAAATAGGGGTGTTAGACAGGATAACAATAAGGGGAAGAATAATAACAAGAAGTTCTGTCAAGAACTAAACGAGTCTACTTTCCCGTACATCGACATCGGCATTCTCGCATCTGATCATTTTTCTCTTGATTATCTGAGACTGAAAATTATGTCAAACATACCTTTTTAGCACTTAGAGCTGATTTCGAAAAGCAAAATATGCCCCTCTCATCAGATGAAATAGACACGTAAAAAGTAATTAACGAATAAATAAAGTTTTGTCACACCTTTTAAAGAGTAACTGTTACAGTTCCTCCGTAGAAAAAATCCTCCATCGTTTTCAAAAAAAAAAAAAAAAAAAAAAAAAAAAAATAATAATAATTAAAAAAAAAAAACTAAATAGAAGTACAAAGATCATCAAAACACATTTTATCAAAGAAAGAAAAAAAAAAGAAAAAGAAAGAAAAATCGTCCGTTAGTAAAATGTCCGGAATTTCACTTTTAATCCGTTGCCAGTTGTTAAATATAAATAAAGAATAAAATGTTCTCGTGAATGAAAAATTTTTGTTACAAAAAAATCGTCTGCAAAAAAAAATAATAATAAATAATAATAATAATAATAAATAAAATAAAACAAATGAATAAATAAACAAAGAATCGTTTGCACGTTCAGTCATTTTTTTTTCTGAGCCTGCATTTCCGCCATGTTCGCGGAGTCGGAGTCGGAATCAGAGTCCTCACAGAAGATTACTTAGAAAAGTACTTTACAAACATTATTTATCAAAACCATTTTCTTACAAAGTTAGTTTGAAGGAAATCCGACTTTAAGTTCAGTATCAACATTCAACTTAAATTCCCCGTAGACGCTAATGCAAATTTTTTTTTTCTGAACGGTTCACTATTGAACGAAAAATGGTTTGAATCAAAAAGCAAAATATGGGAATGTATGGGAAAGTCTCTCCGAGATCTTTCAAACAAAAAAAGTTTATTCCATTCGGACGGTTCACTCAAAAGTTATTAGGTTGGGAAAGGTTGCTTAAAAGGTTCAATGTTGAACGAAAAATTGTTCAAATCGGAAATGTAGATACGGGAATGAAGTATTCTTGATGAGATATTTCGAACGAAAAAAAGTTTGTTCAAATCGGATTGTTCACTCAAAAGTTAGCATCGCGGGATAGGTTGTTTGAACGGTTCAAAGTTGAACCAAAAATTGTTCAAATCGAAAAATCAAATATGGGAATGAGCTGTACTCGCCGAGATCTTTCGAACAAAAAAAAGTTTATTCAATTCGGACGGTTCACTCAAAAGTTATTAGGTGGGGAAAGGTTGCCTGAACGGTTCAATGTTGAACCAAAAATGTTCAAATTGAAAATTTAAATACGGTAATAAAGTATCCTTGCCGAGATGCTTCGAACAAAAAAAAGTTTGTTTAAATCGGACTGTTCATTCAAAAGTTATTAGGGGTGACAGCTTGTTTGAACGGTTCAATGTTGAACGAAACATTGTTCAAATCGAAAATGTAGATACGGGAATGAAGTATCCTTGAAAAGATCTTTCGAACAAAAAAAAGTTTGTTCAAATCGGACTGTTCATTCAAAAGTTAGCATCGCGGGACAGGTTGTTTGAACGGTTCAAAGTTGAACCAAAAATTGTTCAAATCGAAAAATCAGATATGGGAATGAGCTGTACTCGCCGAGATCTTTCCAACAAAAAAAAGTTTGTCCAAATCGGAATGTTCATTCAAAAGTTATTAGGGGGGGACAGACAGACCGACCGACAGACCGACAGACCGACAGACCGACCGACGCACAAATTCCCCATCTCAATACCCTACTTTCAAATTTTTAATTTTTCGATATTCATTTTACCTTTTTATTTTTTTAACTTGGCGATATTTTTCGGACTTGGCGATATTTTTTTTAACTTGGCGATATTTTTTGGACTTGGCGATATTTTTAGATGGATTAAGCTACTTTTAATACTTTTTTCGTCTTTCTTTTATTTTTAACGGGAAAGTTGGCTAAAAAGCATTTTGAGTCGTAACGAACAACGTAAAACGATGATAATTTCAAATACATAGTTTAATTGAACATGCCAAAATAAAAAAGCAAATGCAAAATTTAAATTGAAAACTTTGAAAAGTTATCACTCACAACACATCGACCCTTTTTTTAGTGAAACCGTTCGCGAGTGCTAGGCGCTGTTTTCAAGGATGGACAGTAGTTAACACCAAAAGCTGGAAAGATTATAACATGGCTCTGACAACAGGATTATTCACCTTGGACGAATTCGTTTATATTTGGGTTTAAAGAGGAGAAATACTTTGCAATGAGTTCAATAACCGTTATCGGCAAAGCAACTGGCTTTCTTTAACCCAATTTTAACAAATGGAATGGTGTAATCATTCACTGACAGAGAGTCAGTCCTCTTATCAGAGTCGACTGTAGGAGAAGTTGAAATTCATGGAGTAATTGGGTTGCATTGATTCGTAGATTTGGTCACCAGTATTATACTGCCATGCTGAGCACAAAAGTCGTATTTGCACTTTTTAACAAAATTGAGTTATCGCCACCAGGTGGCTCTTTGTGACTTATTTTACCGAAATACAAAATTATATGGTCGTTTAAGAACGGGAAATATTTAAAAAATATTCTGAAAAAGTTTCATCTGAATTAAATACATGGTGGTGCAAACTTTTAAATAGTTACATCTCAGTTTGAGCTCGACTGCAGATACTACTTTTACGCTTAGTACTGCAGTATAGTTGTTTTATACGTGCGAAAACTTATCTTTTAATAATTAATTAAATATGAGCAACAAAATTAAGAGTACAGCACGCTATAATTTACTTAATTTTGTGCTTCCACATAAGTGTTAAATAGAGTGTAAACAAAATTCATTAATGTTAACTCATTAAAGTAACTGGTGTTGCATGCTAGCCGTACCTAAATCCTAGATTACTAAAGAAAAAAAAAGAAAAAAAAAGATTTCATATCGTCGGCACCATGCTAAAATAACGAATGTGAAAAATCGCGTTTTTCAAGTTCGATGGTTTCCCGTAGTACTAAAAAAGGGCTACCTACTGATAAAATGAGGAATCTGTTAGATGGTCGTAAGCCAATGTCATTTTTACGAATTCACAGCTTTGCCCGATTAAGTTCTGCTATATTTACGAATGTGATATTGAACAGTTTACACAGTTAAACAAATAAAAAAAATTATATTTTTAAGGATTTATTGCCTTATCTTGTGTTTAAAAAAAGTTTTTCTTAGTAAAACAAAACGTTTTTATTTTACCCTTTCATCCATTATTATTAATTTTTATAGCAATTTTGTATCCTAGATGTAAAGTATCGAAAATGAATGCCATGAAACTCCATTGCAAACTATCGAATATTCTCTAAAATTTCATATTCGACACTTTACCTTCAATTTGTATTGAAGTACGATTTCAAAAACTGAATACGCTGTATAATCGTGCTTTATTGTTTCGCGACCTCCGAGAGCTTTGAAAATGATTGGACGAACCGAATATCACTCAAAAGCGAGCGAAAATGGTGGTACGAGGCGTATTTTTAAAGTAAGTACCGTTTTGGTATAGATTAAAAATAAGAAAAGATATCTTTATACCTTTTTTTTACATGAAAGCCCATACCTTAAACTACTTTTCTACATAATTACCACCAATAGAAATCATATCGTACAATCAACTTTTGAAGTCCCTCTTCAAAGAAATATGCCACCACTGCATTGCGATAATCCTGACATCACCGTCATTGTCGTGGCACTTGCTAGCTGCCGAGGTGCTGCTTCAGATGAAAAAACAGGTAGTAGTCACTGTATGATCGATCCGGGCTGCTTTTGCACAAAATCTTCATTAATGACCGAAGGTCGACCACTCCGTTCCTCGTCATGCGCATTAGAGTGGCCATCTTTGAACGCTCGGACCCAAATCTTAACCATTCCATCGCTCATAATGGTTTCACCATGTACTGGAGAAATCTCGCGATGAATATCGATAGCTTTTAACTCTTTTGCAGTTAAAAAACGAATTACCGCACGTACTTCACAGTCGACGGCATTCTCAATCGATGAACGTTTTTTGAAGCTGATTGTACGATGTGATAAGTGCCTTAAGCCTTGGTTTCCTAGGTGTGAAATCGTCGATCTCTCGCGAGGCGACGGTCGCCGCCTTCTTCTGCGCATGCGCCTCAGCCGCAGATTGACGTCGCTTCACGCCACGCTCCAATCAAACTGGTTTTGATTCCAGCGGGCAGTCGCGCCAGGTGTCGGCGACGATTGTCGCGTTCTAGGAAACCAAGGCTTTACATTTAATGGCAATTATGTAGAAGGGTAGTTTAAGGCATGGGCTTTCATGTAAAAATACAACTGTAAGGATATTTCGGTCTGTTTTTTATTTACATCAAAACGGTACTTACTTTAAAAATACGCCTCGTATATCTCCGAAAAGAAAGAAAAAAAGAAAGAAAAAAACGCGTGAAAAGTAAATTAAGTTTCGTCATAAATACACGAATCTATAAAGTATGCAACAGCAGTTTTATAGAAAATTCATGTACGCACACATTCCAGGGCTCCCCGTACTTACCACAACGCGTGGTTTAGAAATTTGGATGATCCTCTGCAGAGCGATCTGCTTTTCAATCCAGACCTGAAACCGGGTAACCCCTGGTCCAGTACGTAGGGAAAAATTTGGAATGGGAGCTTGGAGAACATAGTGACCATGAACCCATTTAACGTGCCCCAGTTACCATTAGTAAACACGGTGGATCTTCGGGAGTCCCGGGTTCGATCCCAGCCGATCAAAGATCCACCGTCGTTACAAATGGTGGCTGGGCGACGTTAAATAAGGGTCGGTCACAAAGTCCTCCAAGTGAAACGATACATCTGGGGGTGCTGAATCAGTGGTTTGTTCGGCCCCTGGTCTGGATCAAAAAAACAAAGTGCTCTTCAGGGTCCCAACCCGGTTAAACCACTGGTTGTAGTAGGTACGGGGGACCTAGGAGTGTGTGAAGTCCTCGGATGGAATGAATAAATTGGCGGTGTATTGCACAAAGTGGTTGTAATCACACACATGGTTAAAGGGGAAAAAATCCCCCGATAACCATTAAAAAAAAAAAAAAATACTTGCATTGGAGTTTCAGATACAATTTGTCTTTTCAGTGCTCGAATGGAAATCCTTCAAAATCACGTTTCCCATTTAAAACAAGCTAAAATCGATACTCAATCAAGCCCTTCGGATTCGGAGTAGACAAATCGTAGAATATATCAACGCATCGCCATTAAACAAGCACCGGCAAATTGTTCCTGTGCTCATCAGCGGAACAAGCAGTCGAAATTCGCGCATTCTGTTTTCAGGAATATTTTCTTGGAAAATAAATTGAGAGGGGATCGAGTTAATTGAATTTTGCCAGCGAAGCACGGATAATGGAGTTCGATATAGAGCAGAATTTTATTTTTGTATCCATTTGAAATTTATTGTAGTTTTCCTGCGTCATTCCACTGCCTTTGGAATGCGAGCAAGACACTGCCATCAATTTCAGTCCTTCTTCCTTCGATGTTATTTGCAGTAACGAAAGCGTAGTCACCTTTGTCGGTTCGTTATCCTATCCTGGCGTAATTAGCGCTCTTTGTTCGTTGGTAAACATGCTGGCTGTAAAAAGTAGTTTGGGGATGTGGGGCGAAGTGAAATAGGAGATAACTTACTTTTTTGTTAACGAACAAATTGGAAATTTGTGTTGAAAATTACAGTACATAAAAAAGGTAGCATTTATCTTACAATAAAACTTGCGTTGAAATTTTATTTATTATTTTCAACTGTAAATTCATTCTTAAATACATTTTAAATTAGTTTAAAAAAACTAAAAAATACGCTTTTAGATGCTCTTATAATAAATACATCAATACGTAATATAAGTGATATAGTTTATATAATACTAGCAGTACCCGCACGGCGATGCCCGTGCAACAAATGTAAAGGAAGTTAACTAAATAAAGTTTAATTCACTCTAACCCTCTAAAGTAAAATTATTATATTTGATTCAAATGTGCTCCCCAACCTTTTGAATTCCACTAAAAGTCATATTAAAGTTTAAATCAATTCGCCAAATAAACGTTTCAATGGAACTTTTGAGATAACTGTAGTAGCAAGATTTTCGAAAACTCTTAACGAACACAGCAATTTTGCCCTTGAAGTTTAACATAATCCACCGATTTAACCGTAATTTCAATGTAAAATTGGTCGCCAAATTTAAATTTATTAACATAGGGAACCGATTGTGTCAGGTAGCTCAGCCTCAACCATTCTTCCATGATTTTAATGTGAACATTAAAAGGCAAGAAATATAATGTCTTTCGCACCATCTCTTTGAAGTGATTACAATCTATAACAGTAACCCTCAAATAAGCAAGATTTCCCTGGCTGGGAGGTTTGGTAAATTTCCAGATTGTTGCCAAACTTTACGACGCCAAATACGAAGAGTAACTTCATAGCGGTGTTACCGAAAATGTCAGAATGGAACTATTAAAAATTCAGGTTTGGCGGCATTATATACATGTTTTAAACATGCAATAAAATACTTTTTAGACTGCAAACAACTAACTGTTCCTTCACAGAGCGTTTTCTTTTTCTTTAATTTGGAGAAAGAAGTGTTTCACTGGCTGGGAGGTTTGGTAAATGTCCCTATTGTTGCCAAACTTTACCACGCCAAATACGAAGAGTAGCTGATAGCCATCGCTAATTTTTTTACAATAATAGTTCCATTCTGACATTTTTGGTAACACCAAATTTTGAGGAATTCAACTGAATGAATTTAAATTCCCTCCGACCCCTCTGAACTAAAATTATTATATCCTTTAGTTCAAATGCGCTCCATCTTTTAAACTCCACTTAAAGTCATGTTAAAGTTTAAATCAATTCGCCAAATAAATCAAAAAGACAGAAAATTAAGAAAGAAATAAGAGATAATTATTAAACATTGAAATTGAATAAATTTTCAAGGCTTAAATCTATACGCACAATTTTAACCACAAAGTAACTTCAGGGACAAAAGAGCAGCTGATCAGGAAAATGTACCTAGTGTTTCAGTACTGCGTACATAGTTAAGCCTTGAAAATTGACTAAATTTGATTAATTAATATCTCCTGTCCTAATTAACGGACAGAAACGTGCTAAAACTTTTCTTTTTCAGAAAAAAAAAACCCTTTCCAACGATATATAATGTTTTGGGGTGGGGGAAGGTTTTCTCCCCTCAATTATGGCGGATACACCAAAAATGAGACTAATTAATTAAAAAATAACTAATTCGAAATTAAAAATTTGGGCTTCGAGGTGCACGAGGGCGGGGTACGTTCGAATTTTTGAGCTAAGTTTCAGGTCTGTAGGTGCTGTGGGGGCTTCTGGCCAGCGGTTACAAACGTACAAACAAACGAACACCGTCATCTTTATATATATAGATAGTTTAGCGTTTTGTATTAATAATAGTAAAAAATATATTACTTTTATATTTGCAAAGAACGTGAAGTTTATCTTTTATTCAGATTTACATACAAAGAACTGAAACTTTTAATACTCGTACATCATCAGGTAATATAGTTTAGCCTTTAATATTAATAATAGTATTAAATATATTATTTACTTTTACATTTGTAAAGGACGTGAATTTTATCTTTTATTTAGAGTTACATACAAACACACAAGTGAAACTAATAAAAGCGTATTAAAAAAATAAAAAGTGTAAAATACTTACACATTTCTTTCGTAGGGCAAACTGCAATGTAAAATATTTTTCTAACGACATACTTTTTATTTGAAAATTAAAAAGAATTTTGATGCTTAATGAGTAAGAAAATAACAAAACGAATAAATAAATAAATATATGATAAAGTAATAAAAGAATGAATAAATAAATTAAATAATATGGGGGAGAAACAAATGACTGAATAAAATAGTGAATGAATAGCAAAATAAGTGAATGAAATTAATAAATAAATAAATAAAATAAATAAATAAATAAATAAATTAATTAATTAATAAACTGGAGAAAATAAATGATTGAATAAAATAGTGAATGAATTTTTAAATAAGTGAATGAATGAATGCATAAATGAATTATGAAATGAAGGAATGCAAAGGAATGAATTAATCAATCGTTTGTAATGACGAAATTAATTTTTGACAGCATGGATATCAACTTTTTAAAAGTACTTGCATTATTACATGCTTTGATTTTCAAATAACTTTTTCCTGACTGGAATGGATTACATGCGTGACAGCATAGTTAAAATATTACCAGCTAGATGACGCTAGAAGTGCGTTAAGTATGTTTAAAATAGGGTCAGGTGGGGGAAAGTGGGGCTATTTTAAAAAACACTCATTTTCTCTTTTCTAATTTAAATATTTTGTTAATTCTTTTTTAAAGACATAAATTGAGATTGTAGCGAATACTTTTATGTTAGTTTTAGAACGTTCTAAGCAAATTAAATGATTACAAAGCGTTTTTTTATGATCATTGAATGTGATATGTAAGAGTTAGGTGTTTATTAACTTTCCTCTAGAATCATTATTCATAGGCAAATGCTATTTATTTTGGTATAAACTTGTACTAGAACATCTGAGGATCAGCTCTATATGACAAAATAAAAAATAAGTTTATAATACTATTTATTATGAGGTGTTTTCTGAGGTGGGGTAAAGTGGGTCTATGGCCAAACTTTCCTGAGGGTTTACGATTACGTCACATATTAAGTAAATTGGTGCTTTTTTAATGATTTTATGTCCTTATTTTTTATTATTTTGCTAAAATTGGCTCTTATTCTGTTAATTTACATGCTAAATTTTACTTGCTTGCTGTTTTTCCTGCTTTGCCATTAGTTTAACATGGGAGTCTATGGGCTTGGCGAGAAATTGACAAGATATCGCCAAGTTGGCATCACTTTTGGCGACTTATTTTGTCGCCAAATTTGGCGAAAAATCACCATGTGTCGCCAAGCTTGGCGATATTTGGCGCGTTTTCGAACACATTAGAATTCTAGAATTTTTCAGTATTGTGAATGATAGTAAAAAGAATACAACTGATGACATTGTTTCATTCGTTAAATAACGGGTAAAAAAGAATTTTTTGTGGATTTGTACCTTTAAATGAAATTAAGGCATTTTAATTTCATTGTATACTTATGTCAAAATCAATATTTACACATTTTTATTAAAATTTACACTAATTTCTGAACTAGACCCACTTTCCCCCACCATGGGGGAAAGTGGGGCTATCAACACATGATGTTTTAATTGTTTTAGTGAGAGAAAATAATCTAACAAAATAAAATGGTTCTGCCTCATACTTAATCTATATGAACCCAATGTATATAAAATGCATCAAAAGTTTCCTTAAAATAAACTTAATCACGTGAATTTGAGACCGTTTCTAAAAAAAGCTCGATTTTAGCCCCACTTTCCCCCACCTGACCATATCTTTTAAATGGCTGTGACTTCCCTCCCCGCATAAATAAAAATCGTTGACTGCGACGTCACTACTAAAAAAAAAAAATAGTTCAAGTTTTTAGAAAAAATCTTTTTGAAAATAATCGTAAATGAAGGAAAGTAAAATAGTGTTTACTTCCAAAAAGCAATGAAAAGTGAAACCAATTGGTCAAAAATTCATATTGAAGTTATGTTGCTATGTTATACATCATTTTAAAGCTTAAGATGTATATTTTAAGAATCCTGCATTGGTTTTTTGGTGAGAGTTAGAATAATACTTGTTTTCTTAGTTGGAAGTACAAATATTCACGAACTTGTAAAAATCAGAAAAAATAACACATTTTCAAATGTACATTTCTCATCGAAAAATAAAAACAAAAATAACTACTTGTAGCACAATTTTAACTACTAAGACGGTACTATAATAATATGCATTCATTAATTTCTTTTGAATTGATCTAAATGGTGTAATTGAAGTTTGAAAAAAAGAAGTTTGATGTTACGTCTGTAACAAAAAAGAAGCAAAAGTTGTCATTACGTCCTAAAAAATCAAAATTAAAAAAAACCCTTAATGGTCCTTTTGGCAAATTTTTAGAGTAATTGCCCACCATAGTTAAAAATATTGCAACTGATTTAGTTTTTAAATTAATGCTGTTACAGACGTAACATTTCGGACATAACAAATGGCTCTATGTTACGTCCGTAGCAAAAGTAAATTTCCAATTAAATAGGTAAAAAGCACAGGATGAGCAATACATGTATATAGCATAATATGGTACGAGTACTAAAGTTTCTGGTATTCTGATTTTGAAATTTTTAATTATGTCGGCATGTAATTGAAATTTATTTCTTAAGATTAATAAAATACACATATGGTATAACTGATTATAATTTATACCTCAACTGGCATTTTTTTGCTACGTTACATGGAAAGGGAGCTGTGGATGGAGTTGGGGGTATGGTCAGGCACCAGGTGTGGCAGAGAGTAAGATCTAGAACAGCATTTGTCAACGACGCTCTTTCCTTTTTTCAGTGTGCAAACTCCATTGCAGAAAAAGTTAAAATTATTTATATGCCCCAGGAAAATGTTTTAAAGCTGACGCCAAAATTGGAAGAACGGTGGGCTAACATCGCGAATTTGCCAAAAGCCCGCGAAATGCATTGTTTTCGAACAGAATACGAAAATGCCGTTCGAATTTCGAGAACGTCGGACGAAAAAGGACACATTTTTTCATTCAAAAAAAATTATCAAAATTGACCAACTGTCACCAAGAAGGTTAAATTTTAGTTTGGTACTAGTATTCTGCTATATCATCCAACATTTTCAAATTTTTAAGTTCTCCTAAGACCAATCACTGATTCCAGGGAGGAATTTACTTTTTCCGATTTTTTTTATGTAGCAGCCCCATTATGCATTAATTTTAAGAATACAAATAAATAAATTTGTGTGAAGGCCCTTCTAAACTTTTCTTGTGTCAATCTTTCTTGGAAATAATTGTCTTAAGATGCATTAATTCATTGTTACATATTGACATATCGGCATATGCTCTCAACTCCCCCAGACTTACCCAAATTTTCTAAAACTGTTACAGTATAACTTAAAATATTCAAATAATGTGTTAATTAATGCTACTGTATTGTTTTAGCACAAAAATCTTTGTTTATTCCTGCTTTAAAATACTGTTTTCTACTTTCAAATCAGAGATGTTACGTCTGTAACACCACTTTGTTTCGTCCGTAACAAGTTTATGAATTTTTTTCACAAATTCGGCAGTCAAAATCCACACAATCTTTATGGTTTTAGAAAGCTTGAAGTCTCTAGAACACGTATTAAAAAAAAAAAGTTCAAAATTTCCGTATAATTCAGAGGAATATTGTAAGTTGTATGACATAGTCGAGTTTTTGCTGTTTTGTGAAATACGTCTGTAACAGACAGTTTTTAATTTCTGTATTTTTTTGTAATTAAGCAATCTGCACGCAAATTTAATGTAGCATAAACATCATCAAGTTACACTACAGGAAAAAAAATTGAAGACTTTCATCATCCCAAACCAGAATTATTAGTGTTCAAAGTCTGCAATTGTTACGTCTGTAACGATGGAATTGCCCAATATTGTTAAAAATTAAAAGTAAAACCCAGTAAGAAGAAAGCCAAATAGAATTATTCAGTTGTTACATTTTTTAATTTATCGTCTGCATGTCAACTTGCATTTGTAACATTTTAT
The DNA here is from genome assembly GCA_038373865.1 of Uloborus plumipes. NCBI lineage: Eukaryota > Metazoa > Arthropoda > Arachnida > Araneae > Uloboridae > Uloborus > Uloborus plumipes. Next base: position 23,233 of record JAXGGA010015297.1, read on the forward strand.
AGTAATTAGTTTGCGTCACTAGCGTTCTTTAGAATATCAGAGCGAGAGTGTTATGAGTTTGCGTAAGTTTTCATTTCTTTTTGGGGCGATAGAATGAATTATCGTGACGAGTAGAGACGTGGCAAGGCATTAAAAAAGTTTTTGATGGTGTTGAAAGATGAGTTCACACTAGAGTCTACTGTCAAGAGTCACAAGAATCAACAATGAATAATCCGAAAAAAGCGATATTGCAGCGTGCTCGCTCATAAATTGTGACGTCAAGCTCTGTTTTCAACCACGTGACTTTGCATCATATTGGGAACTCTTTAATTAATTGTTTTTACTTTCTTCTATATCTAATATATAGAAGAAAGTATTGGTTTCGTGAAAATTTTCGAATGTCGAATTTTGACGGATTTGTACGTTTTGAGGTGCGCTGAGTCCATTTCGACCATTTTTGGAAAATGTCTGTCTGTGTGTCTGTGTGTGAGTCTGTATGTGTGTGACCAGTTTTTGTGGCCGCGCTAGAGCAAAAACTACTGCATGAATTCGAACAAAAATTTTTGCACATATGTACCTCTATGTGAACTGGTGCACCTGACTTTTTTTTAGCGAATTCCTCCAAGGGGGGTGGAGCAATCGCACGTGTTCTGCGCGGGGGTGATTGCTAGATCTCAGGAAGTAACCGGCGGAATCAAACGAAAATTGGTCCATAGGTAGACCCTACTAAGTACAGGTGCTGATTCAATTTGTTTGTCAATATCTCGAAGGGGGGTGGAGCAATCGTACGTGTTCTGCGCGAGGGTGATTGCTATATCTCAGAAAGTAACCGGTGGAATCAAACGAAAATTGGTCCATAGGTAGACCCTACTGAGTACAGGTGCTGATTTAATTTGTTTGTCAATATCTTGAAGGGGGGTGGAGCAATCGCACGTGTTCTGCGCGGGGGTGATTGCTATATCTCAGGAAGTAACCGGCGGAATCAAACGAAAATTGGTCCATAGGTAGAATCTACCGAGTACAGATGCTGATTTAATTTGTTTGTCAATATCTTGAAGGGGGGTGGAGCAATCGCACGTGTTCTGCGCGGGGGTGACTGCTATATCTCAGGAAGTAACCGGCGGAATCAAACGAAAATTGGTCCATAGGTAGACCCTATTTAGTACAAGTGCTGATTCTATTTGTATGTCAATATCTCAAGGGGAAGTTGAGCAATCAAAAGTGCTTATTTTGTCATTGCACCTACTGTATCTCGGGAAATATTGCTGCGATTTGAATGAAATTTGGAATAACACTAACCCAATATGGAAACAAGCATCGAATAAATTTTGGCGCCAATCGCCCCAGCGGGAGGGTGGGGTGATTTTTGCGCTTAGTCAACAATGCGAAAAATTAATTCATTAAAAAATCGCTTTCACGCTATTTAATTATCAAAACATCTGAAAACTTTCAATGATTTGAAAATTTTAACTGCTGCCAATTTCTTTCTACTAACAAATAAAATGTTTGCAATTAATCTAAACAAGGCTTTTGCAATGATTTCCAATTTCGCTCATTGATTCTGCATTTGCAGGGTTATTACGATAATTGGGAAATTAGAGCTGTTTCCAATTATTCGGGCGAGTACGTATTTTATTTTGTAACTGGAATTCATAAGATAGATATAGAAGAAAGTTTCGTGACGGCCACGACAGCTAGTTTCAAAAAATAAAGGTTGTTGAAATTTTAATTGTCGAGTTTTGATTTGTTCATGATCTAATACGTGTAGATACAAACGTTAAAATCAGTTTAACATTTTTTTGATACAGTGCATTTTCCCCATTACATGGTAATCCTCGTATTTCCTCCATGTTTTTCATCATGTTAGACCGAAAGTGCTTATTTGGCCGTAACGCACAAGCCCTGTTTAGTCGAAACTTTTAAAATTTGAATCACAGCATTAAGAACATTTGATGCGTATAAAAACGGCGAATTTTGAGAGTTCAGCTGGCTCGACTAATAGAATGCTATTTTTATGTCATGTTTTCGTTTTCAACCCTTCCCCTCACTTCACCGTGGCCGCCGTAACGTCCTACAAGAAGCACAGCTTCAGAAAAAAAAAGGGGGGGGGGGTTGGGGTGCATACTGCCGTGCTAAGCACAAAAGTCGTATCTGCACTTTTTAACAAAATTCAGTTATCGCCAAAAAGGTGGCTCTTTGTGACGTATTTTACCTAAATACAAAATTATATGATCATTTGAGAACGAGAAATATTAAAAAAAAAATTCTGAAATAGTTTCAGCTGAATCAAATACATGGTGGCACAAAACTTTAAAAAGTAGTCCCTCAGTTTGAGCTCGAATGCAGATACCACTTTTGCGCTTAGCACGGCAGTGTAGTGCATACGAACTTGCTTTTACAACACGAAATGCATACATAACTACAATAGAAACGGCTGTGCCCGGAGACTTTCAAGTGATATTGTTTCCTCATCAAAAAAATTACACTAATCTGCTGACAGTTAAACGATGCTCTGGTTAAAAGAGTGTCGGATAATCGAGATTGTACTGTAAATGATAAACATTGCATGTAATATTAAGCAAATGATAACAAGTTAATAATTCTAAGAACCTTCTTAACACTAATATGAAGACCAGACGATGATGATGCGTTCATTAAAGAATAAACGCACAGAACCTGAATGGAATTTGAGTTAGTAAGTTATTAAGCTCATTTACGAAATTGCAAAGGTAATATTTATTGGGAAAAAAATAACATTCTAAAATCAATCATTGAGTCAAAGTCGCTTTAGAGTTTCGAAGAAAAATAACATCACCTTCTTCAACGCCATTAATATTTCAAGATTCCCCCAATTACTGAGGGAAATATTGCAACGTACTTCATTAATAATGTTTTCCTATCGGCTATTAAGGAGTTATTTAAAAAATATATTGGAGCCAACTTTATTTTTATTTTGTGGACAAGCGAAATATCTTTTTTAATGCGAGATGAGAAAACAGTAAGTGGCTTAATTATCTGCCTTAATGTCATCAACTCGAGGAACGGAGTTGGTACATTTCTGACTTAAATTGCACTCAACGTTGTTTTACTAGGTAATTATCTCTCTGACAAATAACTAATTAAAATTTTTTATTATCTTTTTGATAAACAGTATCTACCGTACTATATAAATGAAAGTATTAAAAATGCATTAAATCTAACTTTTAAGTTTGTAAATGTGAGATATTATGATTGAGTTTCAGGAATAGGTGTGAAATTCTTTACCATTCTGCAAACGTTTCCAATAAAATTTTCTGCTACGAATAAAACAAGAGAGAAAGTATTTCACTAGTCTCATGGTAATTTTCACTTTTTTCTATAACTTTTTACAGAAGATACACACGCAGATTTTTTTCTTGCCAAAAACAATCGAAATGGATTGCTTTTCAAATGACATCATCCACGGGAATCTTACTTTACCACATTTTATCGAACTGCAGATTCGGGCAGCAGTGTCATTTATGCAGTCAAATTACCACATCTCATTGAATCGTAGTAAAGACAGGCAACAGTGCTATTTATTCTGTCTCCTGCTCTTTAGACCCAAGAAATAATTCGGACCATCAAGTGAAGCAAAGATTGAATCATCCTTAAACTAAGACCAGAAAGTCTCGCCTATGAGGTCTTAAGAATGTGGATACAAGTCTACAAACGCAAACACAAATACAGACACATCCCCATACCGATACGGACACACAAACACACAAACACACACATACACACAGACCAACAGTTTCCATAAAGGGCGAAATGGATTTTATACATCGTAAAACGTATAATTCGTGGCACGTCGAAAAATTGAACAAATTCTACGCTTTGTTTCAAACATACATAAGGGGTAAAATAAAGTAAAAATGTGACACAGCTAGTTTTTTGTTATTTGTAGTGAATAAAAAGAATAATAATGTTCGTTTCGAAATAAAACGGCTCAGTACATAGATCTAGAAGGCCAGAAAATCTGTATCCACATTCTTAAGACCCCCTAGGGTCTTAAGAATGTGGATACACGTCTACAAACGCAAACACAAATACAGACACATCCCTGTACCGATAAGGACACACAAACACGGACATACACAGACCAACGTTTTCCAAAATGGACGAAATGGATTTACAATTTAAAACGTATTATAATTCGTCGAAAGTCGAAAAATTGAACAAATCGTACACTTTATTCACACATATATTAGGGGTAAAAGAAAGTAAAAATGTGCCACAACAAGTTTTTTGTTATTTGTAGTGAATAAAAAGAATAATAATGTTCGTTTCGAAATAAAACGGCTCAGTACATAGATCTGAAAGCTTTGTTTTCTGTAACATGTCACCGCTTATATCACTGACGGACACATTTATGTCCACATCGGAAACCACCCCGTCACATCTTTCTTTTTCAATGTCGAAATAGAATCTTCCACCGGCATCTTAATTTACCACACTTCATCGAATCGTAGTAAAGACAGGCAACAGTGCCATTTATTCCGTCTCTTGCTCTTCCGACCCAAGAAATAATTCGGACCATCAAGTGAAGCAAAGATTGAATCATCCTTAAACTAAGGCCAGAAAATCCCACCTCGGGGGCTTAAGAATGCCCGATCGGATTAATACTCAGCCGGGGTCGGGTACAGACGAACGACGTGATCGGGTATTTTCCAATGATCCCCCTTTTCCAGTACCTAATGGAATCTTAAGGGAGAGGGTGGGGGGATTGAATTTTTCCCTCCTGATCTTTTACAACAACAAAGACTCTTCAGGAATAAAGTAATAGGCCGTCTGTAAATGTTTGATCCCAGAGGAAATTTGTTAGAAGCATTAAATGTCCGCTTTGTAAAAGAGAATACAGTATGGCTTTCTAAATCAGGAACGGAATGTTGTAGAAAGATCAAATAAGTGTAATGCTTTTAAAGAAATTACGCTGTTAAATACAGGAATGTAAGCATGGAATGGTTTGTGAGTGCAGTTCTTGAAAAAAAAAAAAAAAAAAAGATGTTGATCTATCCTCGCGACATATTTATTCGAAAAAAAAAAAGTTTCATACAGAACTTTGCTACAGGAAAGAAAATGCTTTGCATTTTTCTAGTATTTTAGTTAACTAAAGTACTAACGGATCTGAAGCCCTATGAAGTACTAGGAAAAATAATGAAAATATAAAACGTTATATAAAGTGATTTTGAAAAAAAAAAAAAAAACAGAACATAAATAAAATTTAGTAGGCATTTTCATTGGGATATACTGTCGTCCCCTCTTAATCGGGTAACGGATAATCGAATACCCCGTTTATACGAATAAAAAATCCTGGAACAGATGCCATAGACGCAACGTTAAAAATCCCCGCTTAAACGAATACCCCGCTTAATCGAACAATATTTCTTGGAACCGACAGTATTCGTTTAAGCGGGGCCGACAGTATGACCACGATCATAAACACACCACGAATCATACATTGCAAAAAATGAACTGTTGTTTTTACAGTATAATACAGGTAGCCGAGGTTCCAATTTAAAACTGTAAAATACACAGTAATAAATTGTAAAACTAACAATTTTAAAGTTTCTTACTATAAAGTTAGAGATTTTTACAATTTATTGCCGCAAAGTTTAGCTGTATTATACTGTAAAAACAACAGTATAATACTGGCAGCAGAGTCTCCAGTTTAAAACTATAAAAGGCACGGTAATAAACTAATATTAGCGGTTTTACAGTTTATTATTGTAAAACGAGACATTTTACAGTTTTGTATTGCAAAGTTAGCAATTTTACAGCTTATTACTAAAAAATTAGCAATTTTTACAGTTTATTATTATGACGTTAGCTGCATTGTACTGTAAAAATAACATTCATTTTTTACAGTGTAGTGTTGAGATAGTGTTATTAGTGTTGAAACTCATATGCCGTTGCATTACTCGTTCATGAATATCGTTTGTTCGATCACTTATAGTGAATAAAGTTTTTGGATTCGTTTGTTACCTCCGTCTTACCCAGTTCTTATTTTCTCTATTTATTTTTGGGTGGTTTAGTTTATTAGAAATTTGTCAGCATTAACTAAGGTAAATATTGAAAAGACTTAGATAAATAATATAATCACAATAAGTCTATCATTATACATTACTGGATTAATCTATAACAAATTATACCGGTTTATAGCGTGAGCATTCTAAATTATAACAAAATCAAAACGTTTTATTCAGCAAATTAATAAAATGTTAATCAATTAAGCAATTATAAAGCTTTTGCATTTGATTCTCTATGTCCACAGTATTTACTTTAGAAGAAAAAAAACCTTTTTAATTTCAATAATTTAGGTGCAGTTTATTAAAGCATTTTAAAAAA
>JAXGGA010015298.1:0-29571 GCA_038373865.1 Uloborus plumipes
TTTTAAATTTTGTCGAGCAATTCTCTCTTTCCGGTTTAAAACTTTGTACATTGAACGAACCAAATTTAAGAAAGCAATGAAATATCTGTTTTTGTGAACATTTGAAGACATACTGAAAGTAAAAAGCAGTGAGTAATCGCCCCTAAGCAATGGTTAAGGCAAGAACATGCAATGCACCGCCAACTCGGTTATTTCTATCCATGGACTGCAGTTTCGTGCTTATTATTCACTCATCAGCATGGAATAGGAAGTAGGAGGAGTTTTTAAATATTGAATATTTCAATAATATGATGCATTAATAATTCATTATACTGAAATTTTTGAACAATGAAAGTGTTATAATAAAAGCGCCAATTTGGGAATGTTTGCGACACACAGCAACAGTTCAGACGGTCGTAAATCTAAACCTACTTTTTCGTTCTTAATATCTACTTATATTAAAAACTGAGTATCTTTCTAACTATCTTTCTTTCTATGTCACGCTTCTTTCTCCTGAACGCCAATGAACTGAAAGTCGAACCAGGTACAGATAGATAGGTAATTTTTCAGGCTTCATTAGTTTTAATTTATATAATTATACGATTTTAATTAACGAAGATATCAATTAATAAATAGTCAAATTTAAAGCGATTTTTCCTAAATGATTAAATATGAAATTCATTGTTACAAAACGTGGTTGCTATGAAACAGTAATATTAATGATAATGAAAATTTTGAATGGAGGCTTAACTAAATCAAACAGGAAACTCATTGTCGGGCCCTGTACGTAGTACTTTTATCGTTAGCTACCTGTAATGTTTTAAAACATAAACTAGTTGAAAAGCCATCTACTTATATTTAAAACAGATTACATATTTATGTATGTTTCTTTCCCTTGAGCGAGCTTAACTTGCTGAAACTTTCCTTACCATTTGAATGCGCAAAGCATCTCAATAATATGAATGTTTTTCATTGCAGAAAAAGAAATGAAGGCGTAAAGCGCCTCTTAGCGAGTTGCCTTGGCGGCGAGTAGTTTGTTGAAACTTTTTTTACTAATTTGAAGGCGCGATGCGCCCGTGCAACGCTGGGCCATGCAGTTAACTGCTTGGGGCATTAGCGGTCTACGTGCGTAATATGTCTTGAAATCTTATGAACATTAAAGTTATTAAATAATATAACATCAGAATTAAGTAAAAGTTAGGGGGAGGGGAGATTATACATCAACATGCCGCAGGAAGCTAATCTAGCTGCCCTGACAGCTAGTACATGTTAAAAAATGATGTGGTATAAAATTGTAACTGAAACACAATATTTGTGTGTGTTTGCGCGCTCCTACGCATGAAGTCCAGTTCTGTCAATTCAATTGGATGATTGTGGACGACTTCAATAATATATGCAAAAGCTACACTAATTAAAATATTTTTCCGTTTTAACCTAATTTTTTCCATGTTACATAAAAAGATTGGGACATGACTGCAACAATATGTCCAAATAGTACACCAAATAGATTTTGCCCTTTTCGATCCCGCGATAGAGAAACTGCACAAGAAACAACGATTTTCAACAAAAAATCCAAAATATTTTCATTCTAGGAACATTTTTTTTTTCATTTTACTTCTACTAATCTAAACATTTATTTAAACATCAAGCTCTGGAAAATGAAGAAATTAAAAATGTAAAACTTTCTTTAGATTAAGCATACAAACTATTATATTTACATTAAACTTACAAAAACTAATTTATTTAAGTTATCTGCTTACTTTTTCGATTTTTATAGGTAAGCAAATTGCAGCTCAGGTAAAACATAAAAGTTAAAAGCAACGTGTTTAAAATTTGAACTGTTATATTTTAATTCGTTTATACCACTTCTTCGTTCTTACTTTTCGTCTAGTTGGTAACAGAATAAGATTTCCGATAACAAAAAACTTATAATATCGGCCTATAGTCCAGTCATTTGGTAGTTTTACCTGGAAAGTTTTCCGGAAGTTTTGAAAATTGGTACATTTATAGATTTTGATGTGCTCTTTTCGAATTTCCACTTTGCGACCTCGTACCTTTGCCGCTCGCGCCGCCATTTTGAAAAAATGGCGCCTATAAGAGGTAATCTGACTACAACTCCTTTCTGACTTATTCTACGACAAAAACATCAATATACAAAATAAACTAGAGAAAATTTCCTACATTTTATGTCATAGAAACGTTTTTGTAAAATCAATAGTTTCGGCGTACGAGCGTAGTTAAGAATTACTTAACGCGCGTTTTCGCAGAAAATCTCGATTCCACAGTCTTGAGTCAGGGTAAGCTGCTCTTTTTTTTTAACGCTGTTTCCTAGTAATCCTAATTCACATGTAATACATAATTTGGAAATTCAATGCAATCTTCTCCGTTTAGATATTTCTGATGGATCAGGAGTTGCTAGTTCAACGTCTTCCATAGTGAGTGAGACGTCAAAAGTTTCTCCGGCATCATCTGCGATGGGATCGGCAAATTCATCGTGAGCTTCTTTCTTTTCTATTTCATCATTCGTTTGCTCTATAACCGTCTCCGTTTCTTCCTCTTCATCACTATCATGTGATGAACTTTGCGAGTTCTGACAATTGTCACCGGTACAATTAGTACATATAACAGAGCATTTTAACCCAGCTTTTCTGCATCCGCAGGCTCTTTGACATCCTCTTTTGCATTTGCAAGAAATAAGTTTTAATAAGGATTGCGGTGCTGGGGGTTCAAGTGTCTTAACAGGAATTAACCCATTCTTATTTCTACTCCACCCCCACTGCTCCGGATTTTTTTCATTCCCACACCACTTCTGAATCTGGTGATAGGTTCGAAACGAATGTTGTCTTGCAGCTGCTTCTGTTGGAGGTAGGGAAGCAATGTTGAATTTACTTTTATATGCTGATTTTACAAAGCATTTATATCTATAGTCGTTTAAAGTCATATTTTTCTTGCTTTTTTTACTTACTTTTCACTTCACGGTAACCGTATAAGTCAAGAATGAAGTGTTCCCCAGCCTCAGAAATAATCTCTGGATTAGCGTTTAGATTTATGAATGCTTTGAAAAACTCTCTTAAATTTGGATTTTTTCGTAGTACATTAATGATATTTTTTCCTTGATTGAAAAGGGCACTTGTTGTATCACAGCCACTAAAGGCGTGCAGGAATAAAATATGATCGGCGGCTGTCTTATCTACGATACTGTCAGTTGAATATATTCGCTGTGAAATTTTTCCTTTTCCTGGTTTAAGCATATATATGTTAGATTTCTTGGATAGAGCTGTCAAAAGAATAAGAAGGTCTACATCTTCGCCGACAACAATTACGAAATCAAATGATGATGAAACACTTATTGTAGTATTGATAATTAAAGTGTCCGCACCTTCTATAGCTTGTTTGACCACAATATTCTCTGCTTCAAATTTTATTTTCAACATTTTAATGAGCCGATTTTTGTTTGCATCATTTCCAAGAAATTTACTTTGGACCACAGTTGGAATCATTGTTTCGTCAAAAAGTAAATCTACGGATGCATTTTTTCGCGATCGTCGAAATCGCTCCGCATATTTGGTGCTACAGCTTGCTGCATCTTCCGGATATCCGTCGAACACGATTATGACATTGGTCCTATATTTTGACTGCACATATTTAACGTAATTACAACAAATAACTGAAAAAGATTCCCCTTGTTGCCAAATGACTCGGTGTAACAGGTGCCCTTCGTCAATGACATACATTGTATCTCCAGAATTTATGTCTCCAGAATGTATTTTGAATTCCTTGTACATGAAGATTTGACGCATTTGCGCATGCCTTCGTCATTGAAAAGAGATAACGGAAATGGGGCAAGTTCGTATGAGAGGAACTTTTTAAGTTCTTGTTCGGATTCTTTTGCAATGCACATTCTTTGGAAAATTAATAAGGTACAATGTCATCTTCTATTCGAATTGCTGTATTCATAGCACCAAGTGGTTTTGTTCTGTCATTTCGTTTGAATTTAACAGTACGGAAATCGCAGCCAATTATTTTAGAAATACCGGTACAACCGATTTCATAAGACATATGACAGTTCATCTTTTCATCTCCGATAACTGCAGTGCTTAATGACATGATATCGTCGACTTCAGGAAAAGGTGGATGGTTGCACAGCCAATCTATCAATTTTTTAACGTCGTTATTGTCACGATTTACCCGCGAGCTTCTCATTTGGACATGTTGCTCAGAACTGGAAAAATCAACATTACAAAACTTTTCAACTTCGTCACAAATATTATGCAAGAATGCCATGCCCAAAGTCTACTAGGATAGAATGCTTTCCTGGGCCCCTCGTCCATGATTAAGGCCTCCAAGACATTTCATCGTAGTAATAAGAATGGGTTAATTCCTGTTAAAACACTTTAACCCCCAGCACCGCAATCCTTATTAAACTTATTTCTTGCAAATGCAAAAGAGGATGTCAAAAAGCCTGTGGATGCAGAAAAGCTGGGTTAAGATGCTCCGTTACTAATTGTATCGGTGATAATTGTCAGAATTAGCAAAGTTCATCACATGATAGTGATGAAGATGAAGAAACGGAGACGGTTCTAGAGCAAACGAATGATGAAATAGAAAAGGAATCCCATGAATAATTTGACGATCCCATCACAGATGATGCCGGAGAAACTTTTGACATCTCACTCACTACGGAAGACGTTGAACCAGCAACTCCTGATCCATCAGAAATATCCAAACGGAGAAGATTGCATTGAATTTCCAAATTATGTATTACATGTGAATTAGGATTACTAGGAAACAGCGTTAAAAAAAACGAGCAGCTTACCCTGACTCAAGACTGTGGAATCGAGTTTTTCTGCGAAAACGCGTTTTAAGTAACTCTTAACTACGCTCGTACGCCGAAACTATTGATTTTACAAAAAAGTTTCTATGACATAAAATGTAGGAAATTTTCTCTAGTTTATTTTGTATATTGATGTTTTTGTCGTAGAATAAGTCAGAAAGGAGTTGTAGTCAGATTACCTCTTATAGGCGCCATTTTTTCAAAATGGCGGCGCGAGCGGCAAAGGTACGAGGTCGCAAAGTGGAAATTCGAAAAGAGCACATAAAAATCTATAAATGTACCAATTTTCAAAACTTCCGGAAAACTTTCCAGGTAAACCCCTTTTTTTCGACCAAATGACTGGACTACTAGCATTTGTGACAAAGAATAAATCCCATATGGAAACTCTTTGCCATGCTCGTTGCAAAAAATGCTTATCGTTTGAAAAATTGCAAAACACAACATTTCTAAACAGGAGCCAAATTCTTTCAAAACAAAAAAACAAACCGCCTGGCTTAAGATACTTCAAAAAACAGACGTTTTCTTATATGATACTTTGCACGCCCAATTTAGCATATGCTTTCTCTACTAACTGGAAACTGAAAAATGAATCAAACGAAAATGCTAATTTAGCTTTCTCTGGAAATACAATGAGAAGGGCTAAGAGAAAATTCCCTATCTTGCACAAAGATCTAAAAACAGGAAGATGAAAAAAAGGGGGGAGAAAGAGGGAAAATTCTTCTCATTGCATAAACATTAAGCTCTTAACAATAAGAAGATTGTTCTTCACTTGATGGGGAAAAAAGGAATCCCCGTGTTTTTCCCTCCGAGTATTTTTCTCTTTGAGGGTCTTTTGTGGTGAAAGTTTTGCTTCGAGATTACGTAAATTGATTTTGAATTTCTATGGGTCTGAAAATAGCTGCTTCAGCAAGCGGTAATTTACCACAGGACAGCTAGTTAACGAGCCACATTACGTGGAATTCTTGAAAAGAAATATCAAAACATTTTGCTTTCTTTATCAAGGTAAATAAGAAGGAAAAATATTTTTTTTAAGGAGAAGATTTTTTAAGGGGAGGGAAATAAAGCAGCCGAACGTGTTGAATAGCAAAATGAACAAAAAAAATTACTTTAACCTTATTCGTATCATCAAAAATAAAAACGAAAAAAATACATTTGTTCACTTGTTAAGTGTGTGCGCGTTTACAAGTTAAACGCCAATTTTTCTACTTAGTATCCTAAGGTTTATTAAGGCGTGTAAATTTCGGCACAGGGTATAGGCTTACTTTTGACAAGATTTGTGGACATAGAAACTATGTACTAAAAAGATGAAAATAAATTGCTGACATAATCTTTACAAAGTTATGTTAATGAGTTAATTTTCAATTTTAGAGTTCGTACTGGTCAAAAATCGTAAACATTTAATATAATTAGCCTTTAATTTCACTTTAAATTTCTAATTGAAATCTAGAGAGAAGGATCTATGTGTTGCTGATTTCATACTGAAGCCGTTGATAAAGCAAACAAACGATAATTTACTATGTTGGTTTATGTAATTTTCCTCTTTTCTTCCTTTTGTTTACTGAAATAAATACTACTAAACATTCTTCTCACTTCCCACGTTACACCCCGAGTGGATCTACTACAGTTTAATTTAAAATCAGCTTAAGTTCGGCATCTCAGATAAAGAATTACTTATTATTTCTACCGCCACTTTGTAAACACTCTTTATTTTTTCCCTCTAATGTTTTTACTCAATTGTGCGTCACGGGTGTGCCAGTAAAAGCAGTTTCTTTCAAAGCAAATGCAATTTTTTTTCATTGACTTTCTTACTCTTTGTAAACGACTTGTCACGTGCTTCTTTTTTTTTTTTTTTTTTTTTTTTTTTCAATGTTAAGTTTTAACTGGTTTTATCTGATTTCATTTTTAATACTACATTTTGCTGTTTGGGATCCTATAACTCTATTACTTATTGCTAAAAACATGCAACAGTTCAATGCATAATTATTAGTCATTCGAGTTATCGTTAGTTTTTTTCTCCAATAATACATTTTTTCCTGTTTTCATTGCAACAAAATTTCAAGACGCATGTCAAATAAGTACAATGAGTGAGTACAATAATACTGAGAACAAACTGCACCTTTGATAGTGCCTGGAGTCCTGCTTAGCTTTCAGAAATTCGAAAAATTCTTCGTCCACGTCAGCTCTCTAAATTTAACCCCCTTTGTCAAATGATAAACCACCTCATTACTAAAATCACAGACCATAATTTTCTTCTTCAATTTTCATTAGCATATTTTAAAACACGAAGTCCCCGCGAATACTGCATGGGAAGTCAATTCTCATCTTCGCCTTCAAGATGGCGCCGAGTTCAAAAGCACAACTCCTGCAGCAATTTTTCACCTCCGCATAAAATGCTTCATTTAAATTTAATTGCCATTTGGGGAGCTCTACATTTTCCGAGTCATTTAGCCCAGCCCACTAATCAGGGCTGATTCATAAATTTGGAGAGTTATGCCCTGTCTTCCCTGTAACCGTAACTCTCTGCTAGCTTCGGTTTCGCTCATTTAGAACGCAGAACTCCCGATGCTTGAAATACGGTCTGAGGAGTTTGATTTAAGGGCTGGGAGAAAGTGATACATTATTGAAAGGCCTCAAACTAGCAAGCTCATTGATTTAGCTTTCAAAACCTTCTTTTATTTACCGATATCGCTGAAAGTTCTTTGACGTAAATAACACCTATGAAGTCGTTTTCAATTAGAAAATGGAGGGTTGGTAGAGCATGTAAAATTTTTGGAAGCGCGTTGCAGTCTAAAGATAATTGCTAGTAGTGCATTACTTTTAAATACGGTGGAACCTCGTTAAAACGAGTTCACGAAAAATTCACGAATATTACCTCCATATTTTAAAGGTAAATTTCAAAAGAAAGTGTATAATTAGTGTTAGAAGACCAAAAGTTTAGATATGCAGTGTAGAGATACTGATCAAGCACATCTAAGTTCAATTTGTTTTATAAAATTTATAACATCGTTAATTTACACTAATTTAATTTAACATATTTTTTTTAATTGTAAAATCCTAATGATCTTGAGTGAGGTTTTCTGGAGGGAGGAGGGGGGGAATTTTAAAAAGTGTATCAGCCCAGTAAATGAATACCCCTACCAACAGATAAACAAGGCATTTTCTAGTTGCTTTCTACGAAGAAATGTATAAAAGGGTTACTGATGACAATTCATGTAATAAAACACTTTTGAGGCTAATTTTTCAATACAAAAAATACCAGGTGCTCATTCACTGATCAGTAGGTTGTATAATGTAGTTTCCAATTGTTGCTTCGTTGAATAAAAGTGGTAATGATACTGCTTTACAACAATTTGATTTTATGCAATGGTTTGGAACCCCTGAAGACGGAATATGTTATTCTTAGCTATAATTTGGTAGATATTGTACAAGCAAATAGTTTTATCCTCCTACGATTTTAAGGGAATCTTTTCTACTAATAACTAAATAAAGTTATGTTACCTGTAGTCTAGTTATGACCGACCTATTCACTAACATATAGTAAGTGTAAATAGCTGAAACACGGAAAACCTACAACGTACCGTTTCTGTAGGCTTCCAGGACCTGATTATTAATGGTAACTCTACACTTTTCTTATATAAATAAAAATATACATGTTTTAGGGATGTCAAAATGAAAAGGTACCAAACAATATTGTGTATCTAAATGAAGACTTCATTAAAAGAATTAACCATAGGCATGAGCAAAAAAATGATTAAATAAAACACGGATCAATTTCACTAAGTCTAACGACCGTATTTTCCTCACGTTTCAGCATCATTGTTGCAAAATTTTCTCCTTTACTTTTAAACTAAAACGTTGAGCGGTATAGTTTTTTAGCATATGATATAAACTTGCCCAGTTCTTTGGAAACATAATTAAAGATTAAAACCCCTGTGCATTTTCATAGCTCAAATATTAAATTGAATAGCTCATTAAATCAGGCTTTTTTTTCTTGGCAAAAATGAAATATAATATTGAAATGGTCGTTACTGCTTTTATATTTTTCTTCTTTCAAAAGGAAATGAAATCCAAACCACAATTAAATAAAAGAGAAATTATATTTCATTACTCGTATTTGAGTAAAGCTACAAATAAATCAAGTTACAAATACGTATAAATGAAACTAATAAAAAAAACTTACTCTCTTTATAATTATACATAATTAGATTTCAGAGAAATTTTGGACGAATGCTGTCAGGATATCATTGCGATTTTCTCTTAATATAATTAGGTGGAAAAAAACATCCAACCTAGCTTTTCTAGAATAAAGTAACAACTGAAAATTTAAGCAAATATTGAATAAATGCAAACTATTCTTTGCTCAGTCGTTTTTATTTTTTCCCATTCGATCCAATTAATGACTTTTCAGTTTTTAAGTAAAATAAAAATTAATATGATAACTTAATTTGCTTAGTAAAAGAACAAATCAAATTACCGATAGACCGACTTTTAATACATTCGTAATTTAAAACATAAATATTGGCTTAGACATTGTTTTCTTTTGGGTAAAAATCCATCCTCTTTTATGGTAAAAATTTCCGAGAAAATCCTTTCAGCAGAGAGCAGAAATTTAGTAATTCCTTCTTAGTGGATATCAGAAATTCTTTTTTGTCCTTATCTCCTTTTTCTTAACGCAGAAAAAAAAAGAATTTTTACTGGAATTCTTTCATCTTAGAGAGTAATCAAACAAAACAAACGACAAGCAATCGACAACTGGTGACATTACAACCAACAAAAAACCAAACGCTACTCCTAAGCTCACTGAATCTAGAACTTGGGCGGCCTGCGATTAACAGACAGATCTCTCTCCCTTTTTTTCTGAAGCAACTAGAGTATCTCGTATTCCTTAGAAGGTTTTTGCCTTTAACTCGATTTACGGAGCTGGTAATAGGATTAGGTTTATCCGGGAACTCTTCTTGCTCTGAATTGGAGCCTTTTAAAGAACTCTTGGTAGCAACTAACAACCCGTAAAGAGTAATATCTTCAAATGGAAAGCAGCAGGGAAGTTTCAGCAACACAAAAGCTCTGTTGGATTGCGTAAACCCTAATGAAAACAGGGTGGAGGCTGTATGCATATTCTAAATGATAGAGCCCGTTTCTTTTTCCTCTGCGGAAGGTATTGTTTCGCGCTTGGTACTCCAAGCGAAGGGTTTTTATCTAGTTTGGGACTTCTTTGTATTTCCTTCTGGATTTGAGACGTTAATCTTCTTTGGATGCTCTTCTTTTGCCTCCGTGGAGAAAATAATGCATATTTTAAGCCAAAGCGAAATTAGTGCTGAATAAATTCCTTTCTGTTCTTGAAATATTTTAGCTGAGAGATGATCGAGGAACTGCTTTTGGAGCACTTATTTTTTGCAGGATCTTAAAGTATTTTTTATTACTTCATTTATTTTTCATGTTAAGAAAGTTTAAGGCACTGTTTCACATCATTCTTTTGCTCTGTTTTAGGTAGCATTTTTGTTTCAATGTTCACTTCTGTGACTAAAAAAGAAAAATAAAAGCAAAAAGTTGTGGCTTAGCTAGAAATTGTGTTATTGGTATTAAAGAGTACGAGAATGCTGTTGTAAATAAAGCGCATGGGAATTACAAGTTCCTAACTGTCTGGACATTTGTTTGTGCAAGCGATAATGTGTTATGTTTAGGAACATATACTTCAGAAACACTGAATAAATGAACTTATTTTTCTATCGTATTCATTGTCATTATGTAGTACTTTATATGTTTGATAACACCACATGGTTTATTTTATTTGCAACTGCTTAAAAGAGTATGCATGCAACATTGAAAGCACTCCCACATCAAACTGGATATTGATGAGAAATTATTATTATTTTCATTTTTCATTAGTATTTGCTGCATTTTTCATTCAGCAAACTGTAGCAAATAATGATGCTGAATTTCTCCATCGATGGTCTTAGCGGCAAGAAAAGAAAAATAAGTTAATGTTTCAGATACTGTTTTGAACGATATGTATTTCTAATGCTTTGAAAACGCATTCATTCAGCAACTCCCCCCCCCCTCGCGTCCCTTTTTTTCTGCGGCTTTTTTTTTTTTTTTTCTTGGAAAAAAAAAAGACGAATAATCCTTTGAGTGTGATTCAAAAACTCCCACTTAAAAACACTCAAAATCCACGAAACTTTAGTTACATTAATTCAAAAATAAATACAAAATCCGTTTAAAATATTGTTTCAAGCTTAGCATGAGAACTTTAAATCATATCGTGCACCCAATTCAGGAAAGTCACAAAGCCAAAAAGGAGAAAAAATAACAGCCAAGGAATTAGATGAGTTTCAAACAATTCATCTTCTTGCACTATCGATACATTTATGTTTGCATAACTTTTTTAATTATTTCAGAACATTTCCAGGAACTAAAATATAAAATTCAATTTTTAATGTTAAACATCATAATACTCACATAATCTAAAACTTAATTCATCCTCATATAAATATGAAATAAATTTTTATTGATATCGTGGTAGAAATTTTTCCAATACCTCTTTTAAGGAACAGAAAAGTTTTCCGTTGCATTAAAAGCGATGTTAAAAATTTAGTTTACCTTTTAAAATCTTGCATGCGTACTTTTATTGAGTTTTTTAAGAGAAATAAAAGCACAGTTAAAAACGTATTCTAGAACTTTAAACCAAACCTACTTCCCTAAATACCAGAATATATTTACGGCAGATTTAATCTGAAATTACCAATGAAGATGCAAAATGCAAGAGAAAATACAATAAAATATGCAGCGAACATTTCAAATTATGACAGAATACCACTAACATGAAAAAAACTAACGATTTTAAAGTAAAAAAAAGTAAAACTTCTACTGATTTAAATCTTATCAAGCTACATTTTAAAATCAGTAAACGAGGTAATAAAATTCGTTCATTGACAATTGTAAAACAAGACAAGCGTTGCTTTCTTTTGGAAGCCTTGCCATACCTGACATAAAACATAACCATTGATAGAAATTTAAAATCTTCACCAATGTTAAGTCCATTGGATTTTACTTTATTTCCTTACATTAGAATCCTATGGGAGTTTTATAGTTAATTTTGGCAACAAAAGGCAAAATGCATTACAGAAAACAACCTAAAAATGTGTCTTTAGCCCAAAAATGTCCAGAAGTGACAAAATAATTTAAAGAATCCATATCAGTTGCAGTTAAAGAATGGAATAAATCTTTTGGGATAATGTACGGCTCGTAGATTTTTCCGAAGCATAAACTTCGCCAAGCAATCCTATTTCTGTTCCCGGGTGAGCTGCATTTCAATCTATCTCTCAAAAGACGATGGCAGCCAAAACAAACTCAGACGCAATACACAAATGCACAAATGGAAGAGTAGATAGGAGAACAGAATGTTTAGAGCATCGAAGGAAAAAGCAAACAAATGACTTTTTCAGTGCTCTTCTTTAATACCATTGGAATATAAAAAATGAAATGTATCTGCAACGTCTGTAAAAGCTTCCGAAATTACGAAACAAAAAGCGAGATATTCGATAATAAGAATAAAACGTCAGTGTAATCCACGAGTAGGAATGGATGTTATTAAATGCTTTTTTCGGAGAATAGCAATTTCGAGTCAATTTAGTATAAAAATCCGATTATCGTGAGAAATACAGAGAATTCCATGTGCCCCATTTTGCTTGCTTCGCTAATAGAAATCTCTTTTTTCCCAAACAAAAAGGGACGATTACCCTAAATTCTAACGCTTCTTTATTTTTCATCGATCGATTAATCGTTAGACTATCGTGAGAGAGTTGTGAAAAATAACGAGATGGCAGTTCTCTCACAGACAACCAGCATAAGTCATCTGCGGAGTTAAGAGAAATGATAAAAGGGAGAAAATATATTAATTAGTTTTTTTTTTATGGGGGAGCCTCCAGGCATGGCGTGCGATGTAAATAATTTAAGATTTCGCTTTCTGCATCTTTCGCGTGTTCGTTAAAAATATGTGGAGCGGAGACGAGTAAATGGAAAATGAATTCTTGCTGTCAGCATCTAAAATTTATCGTCGCGTAAAAAATCATGGGCTTTCTCCCTTAATTAACAATTCATGGCTTGAATTATTGAGCATATTTTTCGAATGCTGTTATTCTTGATTTTAAAATTCTCATAAAGCAAGATCAACAACAACAGAGCACTCGAGTACAAAATCATGCAAAATCTCATTTTCCTAAGTTAAAGTTAACTTTACTAATTATTATGTAACTCATGAATTAATTTGGATAACTACTACCACCTTTTTCAACAAGTTTTATAGTGTAATTTTAAGTGGAGCATATATCCTGGAGGCGTGGGATGAGTTGCCTATCTTTCAGAGTAATTCACATGAAAGTGAAAATTTCATTTTTAATGGGAAAGAATTTATTTCGTATTTGTCAGAGCTGATTGATTTAATCTAGATTTACGTTAAGAAAAAAATTAGGCATAATTTTCCATTTTTCAGTTACACATCAGTTTTATAAATGTTTCCGCTTAGATAGGGCGTCGTTCACCGACTTACTATGATTCTGCCATAAATGAATGCACCTATGTTGTATGCTAAAAATTAAAAATATTGAAAAATCTATGTATAAAAAGGTTGAATATAAGTGGATGTATGCTCTTGATACAAACCCACGTCGGATCTTTGCCGAATTCGTTTGAGGTATTTTGATGCTTAGAAATTTCAATAGGGAAGGGGATCGGCAGAAAATCTTGTAAGCGGAAAGTTTATCCCTAATATAAACAGTGAGTTAATTTTTAGAATTTCTAAAAAATTCAATGGAGTCTAAATTTAAATTTTTAGTAACAAAGTTGCTTTTTTCTACGCTTTGAAGAGAAATTTTAATCTTTTTCCTCAGTTTTATTCAAGCCAGATTGTTAAATATGCTTCACTAGACACGAAAATAGATATTTTCGAGGAAAACCGTGAAACGCCGAGAAAAGCAGCTAGTAAATAAATAAAAATCCCCCTTTGAAGTGTATTGGAACATGAGTTTCATAAAAACTAAATTTTCCAAGGAAGTAAAAATCTAAACCTTTGCATCCGAAAAATACCCATATTTCAATGAAACACTCTATGCTAGTTGAAAATTTACACAAGAGCACTAATGTTGTTTGTAAATTCGTGATTTACGCAAAGTTTAAATACTTTTGGATTTGAGCGAGAAAACATTTCTGTTTAATGCAATTGCTTATTTATTATCTACGACTATTTATAACGAAAATAAGCGGAACTAGTTAGATGCGTTTTGAAAGCCAAATGCACCAGTACTTTTTTTCTGTTTCCATGCCAATTTTCGTTACTAAAACATTCGCGAAACCAAAAGAAAAACAAATACTTTAAGTGCACTTCAGCGATTTATATTTAGAATTTTCAGATGAAAAGTACTACAAACTTATAAATAAAAGATAAAATAAAAATATTTAAATGTTCAAATTTGTAGATCATTTTCTTTGAAGATATTTTCTAATTTCTTTCATTAATCAATGTTATAAAACTTTTCGAAACAAAAATATCCAGCTTTCTTTTTCTCATACAGTGAAACGTAAAACCAAAAGCAACATCATGTTCTAACTTGTTTTCCTTACTAAGATTTTTTTTTTTTTTTGGAACAAAATGGCGTGTTATGTTCTCAAAGATTGAATAAAAATTCGCTGCAACTTTAGGAAATACCAGTCAATAGGGAGGAGTAGAGCATCGCTCCATATTTTTTTTTCCAGCAATAGGACATATTTATTGCCATCTAAGAAAACATAAAAGCCGCACATTTGCTTATCACAGTGTTAGAATAACACTTGATAATCAATTGCCACTACAACCGTATATGCAGCTATTACTTAAATACATTTTTAGTGTAGTCCTTCCTTATGCGTGAGCAACTATTAATAATTGAAGGGGCAAGTGGATAAGGGCGATAGGTGACATTTTTTTTTAATTTCTAGAAAAAACTTTCACAAAAAATGTTGTGTTATTTTTTTAAGTAAGTTTTTCAAAAAATGTCACATATCACATTTATCCACTTGCCCCGTCAATTTCTTTCACCCATTCATAAACGATTTCATTTATTTGCTATTATAAACATATAACTGAGGTATTTTAGCCACGTGCAATTTACATATTCGTATTGTTATACTTTCAGTATTGCAACAAAACAAAAATTCAAGCAAATTTTATTAATTTCCTCTCTCCTAATGCCTTTTTAAACATGCAAAATTGCGTATTCATCTAAGAACGCCCGGTAAGCATCGTTAAATCTAGTGTATTTCTGATTTGTAGATACAAGTCACATGATCCTATTGAATTTCATTGAATTACTTCAACAAAAATAATTACATACATTATGTGCTCGAAGTCATCAGAAATTCAAGCCTATTTTTGATAAAAAAAATTCAAAATTCTGTCACATAAGTCTGTCATATAATTCATGCAAAAAGAAGTTGGTTTTTTTACAAGTATAGCCCTTTGTTAGTTCAATTAAAACATTGGGATTATTAAATATAAACGAGGCAGGATTATAAGCAACATGGTGACTTAACGATAAGTAATGAAGTTGACAGATTAATTTTGTGTTTTAATAGCTCTTTCAGTTTCATTTAATAGCATTTTTATATATTCAGAGGATTATAGCAGTTTTACAGTTTAGTACTGTAAAATTAGCAACTTTACAGTACTAAACTGTGAAACTGTATTACTGTGAAATTGGCATTTTTACAGTTTATTACTATAAAATTAACTGTATTATACTGTAAAAACAACATTCATTTTTTCAGTGTACTCGCCGCACCCACAGTACTTCGGGACTGGACAAAAGGACTACTTACCACATAAAGTACTACATCCACCTTCTTCTAATCACAAAGACAATAGAGAAACGTCACGACTCGTTAAAGTGATAGCAATAAACAACCTTCATTTCTCAACAAAGTTTAACTGAAACACGGTTTTTCTACGCTAGATATACAAAGTCAACACAGAATAAAATTGCTCTTTTAAACTGAACATAAGGCTGCTTAGCATTTCGTAGATCTGCACTTTAGCTTTCTCCTTTTATTCAAAAAATATAAACACTTTTCATTTCCTAGATGAAATGACGACCCTGCGTGGAGCACAGGTGCTAACAATAACATTAAAACGCTATCTAGGCGAAATAATGGACACATTAAAACTTATTTCGCTTGTGTTACCTACTAACAGTATTTTGTTATTCTTTCGAGCTTCGAGGTCGGTTGTGACAGTTCTCAATTCGTGCATTTTTCGTTAGTAAATATTATTATTATACATATATTATATATATATATATATATATATATATATATATAGAGAGAGAGAGAGAGAGAGAGAGAGAGAATGTGTTTAGCACTTCCCATTCGTTGTCGGAAAAGTGAATATATTCTCGATTCGTGGTTCAAAATAAATTTTTACTGTGGTTCACACTTTGAGGCATCGAGTTCCTACACCGAAAAGGAACCGCTAAGAAAAGAAATAATAAAATGAAAGATATGTCTCTGTAAAGTATGTTTCTCGCCGACTTATATGAAAGGTGTTCTAATTTCAAATCGAAATTACAACTTATGAGAAAATACTCCTGGAAATCGTTTTTTCGACTTCTAAAAAATTTAATCCGCCAAGACTCGGTTTCAACCATTCGACAATGCATTTTCTTTAAACCCTTACTTTTTCATTTTCCTGTAACTGACAGTTAAGCAAGACTGAAGATCTATAGCACAATAGACGTTTAATAAACTCTTGGTGAGCCCAAAATGCCTATTTTTGTAATTATTCATGCCTAATGTTCTTCTATCTCTTCTAAGATACTTAAAAGGAATAATTTTAATTCCAGTGAGACTGAATCATAACTTCTATGGCGCAAATATTTCATAAATTTAAGGAAAACGTAAATGATTTTCCTGCATCCATAAGAATAGCTTCAAGAAACTACTTTAACTTATCAACAGGAAATTGAGAAATATTTTTAGGCATAAGCAAAATTATGCTCCAAATTGCTTGAGACAGAATACGAGAAAAAATAACATTGCATCAATAACCCAACTGTCAGTTGTGCAGTTTTTCGTAGAAAGCTTAGTTTCAATTTCCCAACGAAAGGAGCATTTTCAGCAAAGGCAAAGAAGGAAGCAAAACAAACCTGAGCCTATTCTTCTCCTTCCTTCAATGCATTCCCAAATCATTTTCAAAGATTTTTTCCTTTACGCTGATATTCCTTCATCCCATGAAATACATCCAAACGTATTTACCCTTTTCTCTCTTTTTTATGACAAATGCGAAGGCTTTCTTTCAAAAATGGAAAAGACGATCTGAGAGGATTCAATGCGAATTTCAGCCAACCACAAATGCTCCCATTTTCTTCAACATTTTAAAAATAAGTCAAATTGCGGCCAATGTATTGAGCCGTATAACAATTTAACGAAGCTTAACTTCTACTGTAAACACTACTTAAAATGAGATTCATCTTAAAAGTAGTTAAATGTTTTTGTCTGAATTCAATTAGTCGTCATGTCTTTTTCTTTTTTCCAACCAATAACTAAAAAACTTTAACTTTTTTTTTTGAATATTTTAAAATCATAATATTATTTTTAAAAAAATTACTAATTTATGATGAAATAATTAACTTGCTTATGTTTGCAAAAACGTTACACCATATTTAAAATGTTTGTTCTTCTTTTTTTTTTCCAGAAGCTATCAGCTTCAACATACATGAGGCTTGCGTACTGTTGTGCGCTTTGCCTCCTGACAAACACAGGACAGATTTACCGCATAGAGAGGATGAAATAACATCCATGCGCAGGGCGGGATTCGAACCCACGACCACTTGCTTACGAGGAGAGTACTCTACCTCTAGGCCCACGTGGCCCTCTTACTGTGTTTTAGCAAAAAAACTTTAAGAACCAGGACGGCGGAGTGAGTCTTGGGTTGGAGTCAGACTTTCTTAAGTAAAAAGTCATTTTCCCTCCAACTCCGCACCCTGTTAAAAAAAACTGCATAGCACGGAAGCAGTGGTAGATTCTTCTCATGCCGAGGAGTGAGCCAGAGTCGACTGAATGTAAAAAACGGTGGTCTTAACCATTTAACCACGTGGAATTGAAAAATCTTCATTGTATTTTTCGTGGTAAATATGAAATAGTGTGAGATTCTGTTCATGAAAATAACTCCAATATGGATATAAATATTCCTTATTATAAAAGATTTATGCTTTAAAAAGGAAGACAGGGGAAAAATACATTTAAATGTAATTTTTTTTTTTTTTGTTAAACTTACAAGTTTGATGATCTTTCAATATTTCTCATTCATACCTCTATCGTATATTATTTTTAAAAATAATGTGTACATTTAAAATTTCTCAGAAGTAAGTGTAAATAATAATAAAAAAATTATTTAAAACAAAATTAAAAGTTTTTTTCCTTACATTTATTTTTACATATCCATTGTACCGTTGTGTGTACTTTCAGGCTTGTTTTCATAAAAACACTGAACAATAAGCATTCTACGCAGAGAAAAAGTAATTCTTTTAAAAAATAATAATACTAAACAATGAATAACTTGATCAAAATTTAGAATTAAAATCTAATTGGAAATTCTAATCAAGTTATGCATTTTTAAATGCACCTTTGACCCATTTTCATTTTTAAAATTAATAATTTTTTCAAAACGGTAAAAAATTTGAGATATTATGATTTTTTTATTTCATAACCCGTAAAGCACTCCCATTAAACACTTAAGTTTTATATGGAGCACATTACTGTGTCTATACTTTATTACGAACATCAAAACCTCTTTCATCTGAGAAAATAAATTGCGCTGTAAATTAACAACAGCCATGATTCTAAATCATAGCCATTTAAAATTCGACACGATTATTACAAACCCGTGCTTTTCACCGCATCTGGAGGCAATAAAGTTGTGCGATAATAAAAATCGTCTGAAATCAGGAATAAATGTGCCCATTTTTCCTTCTCCTTCCAACATCTCAGAAGGTTACATTTTAGAAAAACTGCGAAAAAAATTTATTTTTAGGTCGTTAAGCTCAGAGTGATAAATTGAAGAGGTATTCTAGCAGATTTAATTCAATAACCATTGTTGGTGGAAAGATTGCTTAGCGTTTGCCTCAAAAACTGTGAAGAAACATTTACATAATGAAGCATTGCTGAATATTTATCTTCATTGGTTTTCTGTACAGTTAAGGGGCACCATTCATCTTGCATTAGAGTAAGGAGCTCGCTTCACTTCTATTTATAATGCTCTCGCTGTATTTTAAATGAAACCAGCTGTAATCTTAGATCCAGTAAAGTGTTAAATGAAGAAAATAGTACTTCGGAGGTTTTTTTGAAAAGCTTTTGGTAATGAAAACTGGCAACAGTTGCAAAAGAAGCAAAAACATTTTCTTGGGAATCTTCACACGGTAGAAGAAGAAAAAAAAGAAAGTTTGATATTATTTTCATGTTGGGTATCAGATTGAAATGTGTTATATTTATCTGAAGAAGCATCGTTTCAGGCTTTTTTTGGATGTAGTTAGTAGTTAAATAATGGAGCTCTTTATGGTGATAGTGATAAGAACATGGTGTGAAGATACAATTGAATAGATCATTACGCTTTAATTTAAAGAACTTATGTACGTTTACTCAAGTCATCAATCTTTAAATTTAATAAACAAATAGACCTAAAGCAAAACATCGTGTAAAGCTGCATTATGTAATTCAATTACATAATGGAACTTTACAGGATGTATTTTAATGGACAAATAGAGCGAAAGCAATACAACCTGTAAAGTTCTGTTGTGTAATTCAATGTCAACTTTCACATTTTCCAGTAGTCTGGGCCATCATGAAAGATTTGAGAACATATACCTGCAATGTGTTTTCTTTTTTCGTTTTGCTTAATCTTATGAAATATACATTGTTTTTAAACTATTAGACTTATTCAATTAATATTTATCAGTCTCTTCAATAAAAAAATAAATAAATAAAACAAAAAATAAATAAATAAAAAATAAAAAAATAATAAAAAAAAAAACGTCATTGGTTCGCTTTGAGCATAATAGTTTTCTTTCATACTAAGCCACAAAATAGAAGCACACACGCAACTAAAGTTATGAGTTTCAATTTTCCCTTATGTAGAAAACGTAAATAACTGTTCAGCTTTTGGCACGCTGTGAAATCTTAATTATAATTTTGAACCAAACTCATTGCAAAGTTCAAAACCACAGTTGTTGCATTAAAATCAGAAAAGAAAACGTAAATTTTAACACGATCAATCTCAGTATCATCCATATATTATTCCTTAAGGATATCTTTCTTGATGGGGGATGCCATAATTTCGGTAATACTGAATCGAAGTTTAAAAGTAAGACATCATTTTTTTTAATTATCTGTTAACAGTGGAAAATAGACAATTCACTCACTTTTATTATTATCCAAAATTTCTTTAAAAACCGGTCTTCTGAATTCCTTCTGTAAAGCGCAAATGCTTTGCACGGGTCAGCTAATTCTATTTAATTTGCTCTTGTTTTAATTTTATTCATTTAGTTATTTAGTTATTTATTTTTGTAAAGTAAATTAATGCGTTGGATCAATAAATCTATTTACTCTCTGCAAAACCCATAATTTTCATAAAGTTGCTGCGTATTCCAAAAATAGGGATGGAAAGGAAAGAAAAAAGAAAAACAATATGATCGCAGATTTCTTCTCATTAAAATTTCTGAGATATTTTTAACAGGGTATACTTTAGCTCGTCATCTTAAAAGCTGATACGAAGTAAATTGCCATCAATTTTCTCTCGACAAGCAACGACGAGAAAAACGTCTCAAAACGAAGATTTAGATGAAAATATGCTTAACGTAAAATTTATTTTCTTGAGAAAATAAAAAAAGGAAAATATTCCTTCGACATTATTTTTAAATGATCGTCGGCCATATTTAATATAATGTTGATGATAGTTCTCGCGTTGTTGCCAATCAGCGAGAAGAAAATATTTTCTAATAACTCTAAAAATCGTGGCATCAAAAAGTCACGCTTCGTTTCCTCATAATTCAAAGGCACTTCGCATAGACTCCGAAACCAATCTGTACGTGAAAGGATTGCTGGAAAAATATAACAAAATATGGCTGACGTAAAACTCCTCCAAAAAGTTTCGAAAGATATGTTTGGAAAATAAAAGCAAAGAAAAAGAACTGATAGCGGATGGTGATGCGTTTCTTTTTTTCTTTATTTTACGTACTTCGTGCTGTAGCAGCAGCTGCTTGATAGCAGCAAAATATTATCGAACATGATGTCTGGAAGTAGGTTACATTCTCGCAAAATCTTTAGATGCTTCAAAAAAATATTTTCTAATGCAGATTTTAACCATCAAACATGTAATTTCTTGCCAAAGATAGTTTGAAAGATCATGATATAGTTTGTATACTTTTTACGGTTTTGGATAGTTTGATTTGCATCTGAATGTTTTCGAAATCACTTCTTCCTCTGACTTATGTCAGACATTCCATTAGAAATTAAATTAGTGTTATTTTCTTAAATATCGCTTTGCTGCATACATGTTTTCAAACTTAGGAACATATTTCCTTTTGATTTATGAATCTTTTTTGTACAGTTACAGTTCTACACAAAAAATATTGATATTCTATAAAAAAAAAAAATAGGGGAACACCAGGAAAGATGACGATCTTAGCAGTTCTTTAAAATTTAATGCGTAAAAAAATTCAATAATGATACTTTGTCACCTGAAATTCTTGTGATAAATTTTGATTAAAAAATGTACATGATTGAATGTATCTTGCATTTAGGAAGATAAAATTATTTTTCGTCACCTTATCAATGATTCAAGGATAAGATGATGATTTAGATTCAGAAAATATGAAACTAATATATTTGTATAGAAGGAGTATTTAGCGTGCACTATTACAATTTTTGAGTAATACATGATAAAACATCTAGCAATAAGCAATGCTAAGGAGCTGAGAAATACGTTTTTCAATAATTATTTCAATTAGATGTGACATATGACATATAATAGTTATCAAAAGGTTTATGGGGGAAGAGTTTTAAGTATTACTAAAAATGCAATAACCAATGGTTGCAATCGATATGTGAGCTGGAAGTCAACCATGTCCATAGATGCAATACACCGCCAACTCAGTTATTTCGATCCATGGACTGCATTTCGTGCTTGTTATGCACTCATCAGCATGAAATGCGAAAGTAACTGAGTTGAAGGCAAAAATCCTCTTTTAGAGCAAAGAGACCCAAAAAAACTGCTATCTAATGTGAAATTAGAATACCAGCGAGCGACCGCACTTGGTACGATACAACTCGTAAATTTTAAAGCAGAGCTTGGGTATAAAGCAGTGAGTAACCGCCCCTAAGCAAGAGCTAAGAACATGCAATACACCGCCAACTCGGTAATTTCGATCCATGGACTACAGTTTCGTGCTTATTATGCACTCATCAGCATGGAATACGAAAGTAACCGAGTTGGAGGGAAAAATCCTCTTATAGAGCAAAGAGAGCCAAAAAAAAAATAAGCACGAAACTGCAGTCCATGGATCGAAATGACCGAGTTGGCCGTGTATTGCATGTTCCTGCCTTAGCCCTTGCTTAGGAGCGGTTACTCACTGCCTTATACCCGAGCTCTGCCTTAAAATTTACGAGTTGTACCGTACCAAGTGCGGTCGCTCGCTGGTATTCTAATTTCACATTAGCTACCAGTTTTTTTAGCCTACTTTCCCGTTAAAAATAAAAGAGACGAAAAAAGCATTAAAATTGGCTTAATGCATCTAAAAAATGTCGCCAAGTCCAAAAAATATCGCCAAGTCCAAAAAATATCGCCAAGTAAAAAAAAGTCAAAAAGAAACAAAAAAAAAATGAAATAAATATCGAAAAATTAAAAATTTGAAAGTAGGGTATTGAGATGGGGAATTTGTGCGTCGGTCGGTCTGTCTGTCCCCCCCTAATAACTTTTGAATAAACATTCCGATTTGGACAAACTTTTTTTTGTTGGAAAGATCTCGGCGAGTACAGCTCATTCCCATATTTGATTTTTTGATTTGAACAATTTTTGGTTCAACTTTGAGCCGTTCAAATAACCGGTCCCGCGATACTAACTTTTTAATGAACAGTCCGATTTGAACAAACTTTTTTTTGTTGGAAAGAACTTTTCAAGGATACTTCATTCCAGTATTTACATTTCCGATTTAAACAATTTTTCGTTCAACATTGAACCGCTCAAGCAAGCTGTCACCCCTAATAACTTTTGAGTAAACAGTCCGAAAAAAAAAATGACTGACTGTGCAGACGATTTTTTGTTTATTTATTCATTTGTTTCATTGAATTTATTATTATTATTATTATTATTATTGGCAGACGATTTTTTTGTAACAAAAATGTTTCATTCACGAGGGCATTTTATTCTTTATTTATATTTAACAACTGGCAACGGATTAAAAGTGAAATTCGAGACATTTTATCAACGGGCGAGTTTTTTTTTTTTCTTTCTTTTTTTTTTCTTTATTTTTTTTTCTTTCTTTGATAAAATGTGTTTTGATGTACTTTGTACTTTTAATTTTTTTTTTGAAAACAATTGAGGAATTTTTCTACGGAAGAACTGTAACAGTTACATTCTTTAAAAGGTGCGACAAAGCTTTATTTATTCATTTATTTACTTTTTATGTGTCTATTTCATCTGATGAGAGGGGTATATTTTGCTTTTAGAAATCAGCTTCAAGTGCTAAAAAGGTATGTTTGACATAATTTTTAGTCTTAGATAATCAAGAGAATAATGATCAGATGCTAGAATGCCGATGTCGATGTACGGGAAAGTAGGCTCGTTTAGTTCTTGAAAGAACTTCTTGTTTTGGATCTCTTTGCCCTATAAGAAGATTTTTGCCTCAAACTCGGTTACTTTCGTATTCCATGCTGATGAGTGCATAATAAGCCCGAAACTCCAGTCCTTAGATCAAAATAATCTAGTTGGCGGTGTATTGCATGTTCCTACCTTAGCCCTTACTTTGGGGCGGTTACTCACTGCTTTATACATGTCCATAGAATTTTCCCACAATGGATGACGTGTCCGCCATGCAGCCCTATGCGGCAGAGATTCACGATCTGTCATTTTATTGAATTAGATTGAAATCTAGTCATTTATGCCGTGTACTGTATAAATAAGCAGTGATAAACATTATTTAAAACAGCTAACGAAAACAAGTACAGATTACTTGGAACTGATAAGACCTTCTCTACGGAAGGTAAAAAATATTTCTGAATTTATCTGCCGAGCATTCAAACAATAAACACTTGATCAACAATAGCTGAACCTCTCTGCTAACATTTTGATAAATTTGGTAAGGTGTCTAGCACTTGTTTTCTCACCAATTCATGAAAAAGGCTACACTGTAAAAAATGAATGTTGTTTTTACAGTATAATACACTTAATTTTATAGTAATAAACTAAAAAAAATTAATTTTGGAGTAATGGACTGTAAAATTTCTAATTTTACAGTACTAAACTATAAAACTACTTATTTTACAGTAATAAACTGTAAAATTGCTAATTTAATAGTTTATTACCGAAATTTTTGCAGTTTCAATTTTTGACTATAAAATTAGACACGATATTCTTTCCCAGTTTTGACCCTACTTCATTTTTTTTTATCGGATGCAATTTTCGATTCTTTTCGTTATTTTTTTTTCGCTACAGTAAATAGCTATTTAGCAACCTAATGCTTTAATTTAACACTATACCCTTGGTTTTAGTTATTTTTTCTCGTAAATGAAGCGTCTGCAGGTAATAATGAACTAATTGGTATCATTCTTTCAATTTTTATTACCTGCAACTCAGTGTTTAGTAACGATAGTTCGAAATAATTTGAAGTTTACGCTTAGCGAAAATGAGCTACCGTTCAAATATCGGTAGTAGTATGCAGGAATTTTGACATGTTTAGTTCTGCAGAGCAAGAAATGAGCTGTTGTTTTTACAGTTGCAATACTGGCAGCTGAGGTTCCAATTTGAAACTGCAAAATGACAGCAATAAACTGTAAAACTAGCAATTTTAGTTTCTTACTGTAAAGTTAGAATTTTTACAGTTTATTGCCTCAAAATTTAGCTGTATTGTACTGTAAAAACAACGTTATAATACTGGCAGCAGAGGTTGCAGTTTGAGACTTCAAAATTAGCAATTTTGCAGTTTATTACAGTAAAATTACAAATTTTTACAGTTTATTACTATAAAATTAGCTGTATTATACTGTGAAAACAAAATTCATTTTTTAGTGTGGATGCACTTTTTTTTCCACTTCTATTGATAAATAATTGAATTGCTTCAAAAATAGAGCTTAATTTCTTCAAATGTATTTATTATTTTCAAAATTAAATTGCGCATTACGCGAGTCAACTTTTAAACAGTTGTTTCATTTATTGTCAAAAATGAATGGGAGGAGAAATTCATCAATCTTATGACTACAAGAGCGAATGCGAATTAAGCAATAAGTCATCTGTAAAAGCAGTTAAGAATCCATTCCAAAACATTACGTATGCAACCTCATTGCTGTAATGAGTCCAGCTCTTGGATTCCTTCCAGAAAGAATCATGTCAGTAAGCTCCGAATATAACAGATAAAGCTACAAAGAAGCAGCGAGCTTTCATAAATAGCGCATTTTAATGGACAGAAAGCATTTTCAGAAAACGTTTAGCGCCACACACTTTATGTGATTCTTGCGCTTTGACATCACGGAAAATGATAGGGAAAATTATAGCAACATTAAGTGAGATGCTATTTTAGAACATTTTATTGAATCATGCATCTGGAGCTTGGGGGAAATAACATTATTGAAGTACAAACATGAAACGGATCTGAAATTTAGTTTTAATAAAATCCAAAAAAATATAACAACTTTTGTGTTAGGCGCTTATGTTTTAATGTGCACCTCTTTCAGTTTTGTACAGTTTTCAATACTTAGGAGGGAATTATCTGCAAAACAACAACGATTCGTTTTACTAACTTGCATTTAAAGTGCAAAAAAAAAGTATGTCTTCACCACTGAAAAACATTCAAAAGCAAATCAATATCATAAAAGTTACCTTAAATTTACCTTCTAGTGTCTAACTTTCTTTTTAAAAATGATAGAGACATATGCTTAAGTACTTGTTCCGTACGAGTTCAGAAAACTATAAATAGTAAATGAAGGGGCACGTGGATAAAGGTGATATGTGACAATTTTGAAAAACTCACATTTTACCTTGGATGAAGGTGATAAGTCCACCAGTATCATGTCCCTTTAGTCACAAAAATGATTGGTAACTAAGAATATGACCCTGTTTTACGCGTTGAGAAACATCCATTTAAAAAAATAACACATGTTTTTTTTTTTTTTTTTTTTTAAAGACTTTCTAGAAATTTAAAAAAATGTCACATATTACCTTTATTCACTTGCTCCTTCAACTGTTTACTTTTGCACGTTTTGTTATATAAGTAAATATAGGAACAACATTTTGATGTACAAATCTGCGAAAATATTGGTACATGACTTACATTCCTAAAACGCTCTTATCTTTACATATGTACATAAAAGAGTTCTTTACAACCTCAGAATGCATGTATACTAGGGACGCATCAAAAGAGATATCATACCCCCTTTCCTCCATTGTCCAAAAGAAATCTCCGCTGCCCCACCCGCTCCACACGCACACAGCAAGTCATGGTTTAGGACCATATTACCATATTACTATTAGGGCCATATTACTATTATGTAATTTTATGTACATGAAAGTACTTTCATGAGTAACCCGCACCCCGCTAAAAGGTGAAATTCAGGCTACGCTAGTGGTGTATCCTCGTGCAATTAATTTTAGTGTTTTTGTATAACGTTGAAAACTGAAATATTTGCATAAGTTGTATTGAAAAATTTGTATAACATACAAAATTGAAAAGATTCTTTTTCAAAACGTTGTACGACAAGCTACGTCACACGTAACTTTTCAAAAAGAAATGCTTAAAGACTTTGATGATTTGTATTTTTTTAAAGCAGTGATTATAAATTAAAACGGTTCTCTTCATTTTGTCCGCATAAGTCTTATGATTTAATTTGACTTTGTCAAAATACCTACTAAAAGTATGACTCCCTTCCCGCACACATACACACATACTAAAAGTAAAAATTCTGGCTACGCTTACTGGTAGTGCACTCATGCAATCAATTTTCGTATTTTTGCGCATTGTAACACTGTTAATACTATATTGAAATTATTACTTTTCGAAACATTATACGACATGTTTGGTCACAAATAATTTTGCAAAAAAGGGCTTAGAAGCTTGAATGATTTGCAGTTTTTCAAAACGTAACATGTTTAATTAAACTGGTTATCCTCATTTTGTCTGCATAATTCTGGCATGCATGACTAATACGAATTCCGATACGGATAATTTGTCAAAAAAATTACCAGAAACAAGCCTAACCAAATATGCATTCTTAAATTAAATGTAACAATCTCACGTTGTATTTAAAACAAACTAATTCAACCCATAAAAAAACTGCTGCAAAATGAAATTTTAACGCAGTCCATGCAAGCAGTCACATATACATAATTTTACAAAAATCGGCCCCATTGCTACTGACATAACTATAAAAATTTTATCTGCTTCAAAAACTTTCCTTTTGTAGCTTTGAGCCTTTGATAAAAATAAAGCGAGTGAAGAAAGTGTATAATGAAGTCCAAGGTCTTAATTAAAAGGTAAACCACCGTGTTTTACACTTGATGCGTCCTTGCTTTAAGCAAACGCACTTTAGAATCCTATTCACGCCGTTGTAAAACTTTTTTAAAGCTTTTTTGCCGTGATTTGGAGAACCTGGCTTTCGTTTTAAATTTAAGAGAAAATTGCTTTCTTCGGTTGCGCTTAAATACTTGGGTTTTTCTTTCGTTCCGAAAAACAAGAATTTTAAGAGGAAACTTAGTTTACTAAGGTTAATCCTTTTTAAGTTTGATTTTATTTTAGTACTTTATATAATTGAACGTAGATGGTGCTTCTCGCTTATTTAAAATTTCTTCTAAAACGCGATATCTTTGATATCCGTATAGCATCAAAAATAAATTTATTGCGATAGTCTTTATTTCCAAAATAGTTTCAAAAAATATCTTTTCACATGAAAGCGATGTGTGAGACGTAAATAAAAATGAATAACTATGTTTATACAGAGATACTGCCAGAGATTTGCAAGACGTAAAAATACAACTTGACATTTTTCAAAGGAATTAAATTCAGTTTGAACTAGGAAAATACTAGGAAATCCCGATTTTACGAATATCCTATACTACGTCTTTCCCTCATTTTACGTTTTTTTTTCCGTCAGGTGATAGTTTTTCCGTATACTAATAATGTTAATTTAGCCCAGATTGTATGCTTATATTTGTAGAATTCCCCAAATTTTACGTTTTCCTTAAAATTAAAAAAAAATAGTGAAGGCCAGGGAAAAACTTACATAGTATTGCAATTTAATAGGATAATGCATCCACTTTGAACTTAATAATGACTAAGGAACAATCCACTATTAAAGTCTATTTTAAATCAATTGCAGGGAAATGTGTTAAAATTGTCTTAAACTGGCATGTATAACAATAATTTTTACATAAGTAATAGATATATCTTTTAAAATATTCAGCTATATTATTGTAATTTTTTTTTTTTTTGTTTAATATGATTTTTGTTTTTTGTTTTATTTCCAGTATTTTACGTTTCCCTGTATTTTACGGGTCTTTATATCCAGTCCCTTGGGAAACATAAAAACAGGTTTAATTCAAATACAAAAACGGTAAAAGCCATAATATTTATCAATTCCATGAAAAAAAACAGCTTTCCAATGATGAAATAAAAAATGGCAGGAAAATAAAAATGTACTTTTTTTTTTACTTTTGTAATGTTTGAGTTTAAAGTTAGATGAGCTACAAAAATTGAAAATAAAATTTCCGGCCTTTAAAATTCTAATTGCTTTTCTTTATTAATTTCTTAACAAATCATATTTTATTTAGATGCTTATTTATTTTAATATAAAACGTGACAATTAGCTTGACTCAATTTTTGATTTTCATTTCTTTGAAGTAGGCTTGTAGGCGCCTTAAAAAATTACTCTGTGTACATATATTGCATGCAATAATCACTTTTAATAATTGGACAAAGAAATGAAGTATTGTTTCATATATACAACATTATGATTTATTTGCACCGATTAAATGCTATGAAGTTTAAGTTGTCAACAATTTTACTGTAGCTACCAACCTAATTATTTGAAATGTCATGCGTGAAATATTTTCAATGCTTGATAAGCTAAATTTTTCAGGCTCAAATATCAAAAAATATGCACAAATGGGCGAAAAATAAATTACATTTAGGTTTTGGCTAGCAGTACATTTCATAGAATAAAATAACATCCAAAAAAAGATGTGCAATATATGTGTGTGTGTGCTCTTATGGTACTGTGTTTCAGATCTATTTATTAAAGTAAATGACGCAAACATCACTGGATTTTTTTTTTTTTTTCTACTTTGTTAAAGTTGTAGAGTAAACAAAAAATAGAATGAAAAAAGATCAAATAAGTGTTGTGTTAAAATTCGATTGAAATGAAAATTAACTTAAATTCAGAAAAAAATAACAAATTAAATCGTTCTTTATTTGCTTACTATTATTACTGCTATTTGCGCTTTATCATTTTTCTTGATAATTTGTGCTATATTCACC
>JAXGGA010015299.1:0-29571 GCA_038373865.1 Uloborus plumipes
ATAAGAATAAGGTATTTTCATTAAAAAAGTTTTTTCATCGTTGGCCTGTGTTATTCATTGCATTTGTTTTTAATTTGC
Source organism: Uloborus plumipes (assembly GCA_038373865.1). NCBI lineage: Eukaryota > Metazoa > Arthropoda > Arachnida > Araneae > Uloboridae > Uloborus > Uloborus plumipes. Next base: position 79 of record JAXGGA010015299.1, read on the forward strand.
TTGTGCGTGTTAGAGTTATGTACGAATTTTCATTTTGTGCTTTATCTGTCTTTCTCCTGTTCCCGTGGGTCTGGTGTTATTTTTCCAGTCAATGCTGGAAGCGATGGACGTCTAACATTAAACTGCCGTGATTGTTTCTTAATCTCGTTATTTGACTCTGATTGCAAGCTAATCTCTTTCAGGAGCAGTGTTGGCGTGGAATAGCCAAGGCTCAGTGTGGAATCTTGGAAGCGAAAGAGGCGGAATTACAGTCAAAAGAAAAGTCTAAAAACCAGGCATTGGTAATAATCTATTTTTTTAGGGGGGGTTGGTCAATGCCTAACTTGCAGTCTCTGATTTACTTTGAAATTACATTGGTTGTAAAATCTGCCCTAACTATCTTACTACTACAGAAAACCGTTACTACAACAGAATTGTGGTGTATTGCCTAAACAGCTCTGCAGCGTCCCCTAATCCAGAAATTTTTTCGGGGAGGGCCCAGTTTTGCACAGCGCCGTTTTATAAAATCAAGTTTTTGTACAGTATATGTTAAAAAAAAAGGGGTACGCCTGTCTGAATAAAACAAGAATCTTCTTTCTCTTCAGAGACTTACTTGCTCTCCAATCAGCCTTCCTCTTTCTTTCTTTTTCCCACTTCTTTTTATCCTCTACTACAGTTTTTGTTTGTTTCTTTGATTATCTCATTTTCCATCTTTCTTTTTTTTCCCCTTCTGTGCTACATGCAAAGTCGGATCTGATTTTATCCTGTTTCTATATTCTTTGGATCTTTCTGTAGCTCTGTTTTGGGCATCTTGGTTCAAAAAAACAACCATTCAAAAATAATTACCAAGGTTATTAAACTAAAAAATGTAATCTAAAATAACAGCAAGACAAGTGATGATGACTAAGTAAATTGTGTTAGGGGGTTTCCAATGTAAATGAAAAGAGCTAAAAAACATGTACCTAGTGCTGCCCTCTAGTACAAAATGAAAGTGATTAATTTTTGATGTGCATTATCTTTTTATACCTTAAATAATGTGTAAACTGAAATAAAAATTAAAAAGTGTGCCCTCGGCAACATCATCCTATCAGGGTTTGAGCTGAATTTCAAAGTTTTTAGCAAAAAAGCTAAAATTCGAATAAAGGCTTTAGCAAATTGCAGGGCTCCCAAATGGTCCGTTTTTCCCGCCAAAGTCCGTTTTTTAGAGTTAAGTCCGTTTTAGACCGCTTTTTAACATTTTGGTCCGATTGGTCCGCTTTTATATTATTTTTACTTAAAAATCAACTTTTTTATGTTTTGTCTAAGCAAGCAGTGCCTCAGTCTTATTGAACCTGATTTTCCCAAGTTATTTCGCTTTAGATTGTCGTCATAACTCCTTCTACAAGCATCGCAGAAAATTTTGCAAACGGAGTGGTTTGAGGCAGGAGTTACGTCAAATTGAAGCAGAATGTTACCAATATTTTCTGGAACACAGGTCCCCCCAAGTTTGTAAAGGTGGATGGACTTTCCAACTTCCCCCTCCCTCAGAAGGAGGACGCTAATAAGAACGACGTTGCTATGAACAATCCTTTTTGCGAATTAAATCCAAAGCAATTTCGTGACTCATACGCCATTTTTTCACATTGCAAGTACCACGTGTTTGTAAATTTTTATTCCGATTTCTGGACAGTGTTAATCAAATAAGAAATATTTTCGCCAGTTCTTTCCTATTTATCAGAAGATAGTCATTGTACTAGAATTGAAAATATTAAGCGATTTATCGTGACCACGTGTCACACGGAAGTGTCGCCATTTTTTGCTAAAATCAGCGGATCGCTATGCCAAAGTAACTTTTTCTCCCTCGGAGTTTCCCTTTTTTTAAACCTATTTCCTGGTTTACTTAAGTATGCTCTTCTCTCTTTCAGAACTCTGAACTTCTTTTCGCTGAAATTGTAAGATATTGCTACAAACTTTCAAAAATCAAAATATTGAAAAATCGGCAAAATATTTCTCTTTCTTTCTTTCTTTTTTTTTTCTTAATTTTATTTCTCACGTTCTAGTAATATTTTATCCACAGCTGTCTTGTCCTCCACCCCCTAGAATTTCTCGGATTCTCCGAAAATCCGATCTTTTTTTTTTGGGGGGGGGGGGGTGGAATCGAATTGTTTCTAAAATAAGTCCTCTTTTTTTAATGGAAAAATCGGCCTATAATTTAGTTGCCGTACCTGCCTTATTTAGCACTTTCCGTTAGTTATTTTTTAGATATCAAGAACTCATTTACTTAGTTTTTTCAAGACGTACCAATATCGTGCATGAACTTCGCCGAAAATTGCACGCAGTTTCCGAGTTTGTAATCCTTTTGCATCTTGTAAATATTTCGATTACTTTGAAAGTTGAGAGCTATTTTGACTTGTTCTTTCTGTAATCTACTTAATTTAAGTTTTATTTTAAAGTTTTTTTTTTCTTTTCTTTTTTCATTTTTTGTGAAGAGGATGATTTTGCTTAAATATGTTTTTCTTGCGCTTTCAAAAAAAATTTTTAGTTGAAATTACAAGAAGAAATTTTCCGTAAACCCTTAAAATATTATTAGTTAGATTTGGCAAAAATACCCGGCTTTTTCTTCTTTTTTTGAGTCTCAAGTTTCAGTAATCATTTTTTACACCTCTGCTAAGTGCGCTCCCCCCCCCCCCCCTCCGCCCAGTTTCTCCAAATTTTTTACGTACTCTTTCTCCAGAAAAGTCCTCTCTTGAAGATCAGTGTAAAATGTGATAAATTGCAGTAACTGAAATATTTAAGATTTTCACTCAACTGAATTTTAAGTAGTAGCTCATTTAGTAAAAATCTTTTAACCAATACCGTGTGCATGCTTCGCCAAAAACTGGATGCAGTGTATCGGATTCCAATCTTTCTGCATCTTGTAAATATTTCATTTATTTTGAAATTTGAGAACTATTTTAACTTGTGTTTATTACTATTTTAACTTAAATCTTCTTATTTAAAGTTGTATTGTAGCAGTTTATTTTTATTGTTTTTGTAACTTGACTTTAGCTCTATAATTTATTTAACTGTGAGAACTACATACGTATGTAAAAGGTTTTTAATTATGAACGCACCGATTCATCGGCCACTTAGCTGATTAAAAATAATCAGCTAATTTTCACCCATTAATAGGTAGAAAAATTTATTTTTCAATTAAAATAACTCTGAAGTTTGCCTCTACCAAAAAAGCTGCTGAATAAAATTATAAATAAATAATATTTTTAAACACAAGATGGTATGCAATAATGAGTAATACTTAATTAAATTTAAAGCAGTTAATTCCATCATTTCAAAAATTACTTTTTAAGTTAGTGCATTGGTGTTTAAATAGGGGTTATAAAAGATCGTTAGTTACATCAGGTGATCGTGTCATCACCCCCTCCTCATCCAAACATTTGTGTTAGTAATTATTCAATTATTAAAAATAAATAATCGCTCACTGGAATGAACATTTCATTATCTAATTTTGAAAAGTCAGTTGTTCAGAAGATAGAGCTGATGAAGAAACTATCATTAAACATCATTGTTGCAGTTAATTCGCAAATTAGTTTCATGGATTAAACCTAAGGCAACTAATTTGCTTTTTGATGCTTTCCTGGGTTTAACTATGAATGGTCCTCCCAAGTCCTCTTTTTAATATTGAAGGGTCCTCTTTAGTCCTCTTTTTAACTGAAAACGGTCCTCTTTTACCCTTTTCATTAGCTAAAATGTGTTGGGAGCCCTGAAATTGCTAAAGATTAATAAACAGTGAATCTGTTTACTATCTTTCTAACCTTGTCTATGTACTTCATCTCCTGTTGAAAGCTAAATTTAAAATTAATCCTTGACATCTTGAGAGAAATAAGTTCATAGTAGGCAACATTTTTTTTTAAATTTAAAGTGAAAATTTTAGAATTTTTATTCACATTAGAAGAGTTCAAGTTTTTTTTAAAAATCGTTAATAACGTATATATTAGAGGGATTTTATGCCCATTAGGAGAACATATTGTTGAGTTAAATTGCATTTCATGTTGAATAACATTTATAATAAGATTAAGTTAGATACCACTGACTGTGCTTGCTTCCTCTCTCAGATCGTGCATTGCTTTTTGTTCTTATTATATTGGAGCAAAAAAAGGAAAATGACCTCGCTTCATTTTTGCAATTTAGAGAGAATTTTCGCATTTTGCGAGAAATGGCGACCATAGCGGAAACCCTGCATCCTATATTTACGGAGATACTATATATTTTTATATAAATTTGAAATCAATGTATCACTTTAAGTTAGTATTTGATACTTTTCAAGTCAAAACTTTTTTAGTTTATTAAAAGGGTAAAAAAACTGAAAACTTATCTCAAAATGTTTTGGAGGGGACATGTAAAATTTTCTTGTTGCCTAAAATATCAAATATTATTATTATCATAATTGAAGGATTAGAAAAATTTATCATGCCCTCCAAAAAATTGAGGAGTGAGGTATTATTTAGGAAAGAAAATTTTATGGCATGTGCTTTCCATGTATACAGGTTTTGCATTCCCCTGAAATTCCTAAAAAAAATTGCATCTCCTAAAATTCCTAAAAAGAAATTCCTTGTTCTTTAGAACCTGAAATTTTATGAAATCAGAAGGAAATTAATCGTCGGAATATCATTTGCAGTTATTTTCCTTTATTTTATCTTTGAATTATTACCCACATGTGTGGGTGAAGGGGGGGGGGGCACGGAGGAATTCCGGTTCTTCGTCGAAATTTTCAGTGTTTGGCACCAAATTTTTCCCGAAAGTGGGGGACGAAAATCATCAGAAAGATTATTTCCATTTATGAGCCAAAACTATTGTCTGAAAGATTTTTTCTTTTGCCTAAAACAGTCCTTAGGATGGCTAGTATTGTTTAATGTAAGGCCTCTGGGGATGTTTTGCCCCTCCCCCGTCAAATTTCTGGGGGTCACCTTTTATTGTGACCTCCTCCAAGTGTGTGTCATTACTAAAATAATAATTTAGAGAATTATAAAAGCATAAAATCATACTATTTTGTTTGCTTCTTTTCAAGGCATATTTTTTTTAGTTCGATGTAACTACTAACTGTGCTAAGAAATAATTTTAATTTGAAAATATTATTTTCACGAAATCTGGCTCATTGTAAGAGGGAGAGGGAAAGAAGGAGAGAGAGAGAGATGAAAAAAAGATGTATGATCACTTTCTTTTATCTCACTGCCATGTAATGCAATGAAAAAAAAACAATTTATTCAACTATGGGATTTCTGTATAGAATTTAATTATCTTTCTTCACAAATCAAAAATTTAAATTTTGTATTTGTTCCTTTCAAGCATTTGTCATTCATAATCATACCAGAAAAAAATTAAGTGCTAAATGCATGAAAGTACTAAGGAAAGTCTTACAAATGCAACAAAATACACCATTTATTCTTGTCTAAAAACTACTTTGCATTACGTAATTTGTGTAAGTAGATAATCTGAATGCATAAGTCTTGTCTCAAATTGATTTATAAACTTCTTACTTAAATACTATGGCAAGTAAGAATATTTAGGCTTATATTTATAATCGTTTTCGGTACAGATTGTTTTTTCTTTTTTTTTTTTCAGAACTCATTTTCGAATCTTTTCAAGTTGTATCATTGTAATATGGCAATTTTCCCAGCTGATAATTTGCAAAAATGTAACACATATAATTATTTTAACTGATATATTGCTGTATTCTTTTTTTTAAAGCAAACAATTTAAATTTATATAATTGTTTACTATTATTTTGCTTTAATTGTGTTTTTATAATTTTAATGAGTGCGTTTTGAATGACAATTTTTTTCCCGTGTCTCTTTTTTTTTTGAGTAAGTGATATATTTCTTCATTTCTTCCCATATTGGATATCGAGCTTGATCACTAGGGTCAAAGGTAGTGTTCCTAACCGCTAGATCACATGGAATTGTTAGTATAAAAATAACTTTATGAAATGGCTCATTTCAGAAATTTTTCATGTATAGTATTTTTCTCTCCTCTCCCTCCTCTCTCATGCTTCAATTACTAATCGATTATCGTCAACGATTTGTCAAAACGCAAACCGATCTTATTTAGATCAAACGGTTAACTATTAAAGGGTGTTTGTTTGCCTCTTTTTTTCTCATATTTTTGTCATCTCAATTACTTCATATAAAACCTCAAAATGCTGAATTTTCGTATCTATTTTTTAAAATTTCACCCGGGGGAGAATCCCCCGGACCCCCGTGATATTGGGTATATTCTACTCTACACTCCACTTAAAAAAGGGGTAATTGCATCATTTTTCTGATACCCATCCCACTACTAGGTCAATTCAAAAAAGAAAAAAAAAAGCGAGGGCATCAAAAAGAGAGAAAAGGCATATGGGGGGGGGGCGCGAAAACGACACACTAAGTAAGCAAATGGTCGGTTTTGCGATCCCAATTTTCTTAAAAACAAAAGGGGCTTGATGGCGGGACGTAACGGGGCTACGGGCCTAGTTGAATCTAAATCCGCCCTGGTTACTGAGGGGAAAAAAATGGATTAATGGTGTGTGCAATTCATTGGAAAAGTAAGAACGAATTTTCCTCCAACAAATAATCTAAGGGGGAAAATAGGGGGGGGGGCGCAAAATCTTTTTGGAGTGTCCAAAAATTCTAGATCTGTGCCCCCCCCCCCCCCCCCCCAAAACTTTTGGTCACGCTACGCCTATGGACACTAGGGTAGTCACAAGTAACATGGGGAAAAAATTTTTTCAGCTGATATTTTGCGGCACCCCCCTAAAATGTGCCAATGGGCTAGAAAATGAGATTTGCAAAGTTTTAGCTTAATCGGATAATATTAACAGGTGCCGCAAAGAGGGTAAAGTTAAGAAAAACAGCGATTTTTAGCCAAAAATTGTAGTTTTTACTCTGTAAAACCAAAACTACTGATCCTAGAAGCTTTATTTTGGTCTCATTTTGTAGGAAATTTTATTTTCTTTAAGTCTAATCTTACTTAAAGTTTTGAAAAAAATGATTAAATAGTTTTCGGAATTTTCACAAGTCAGGCTGCAATGCAAATCCTCGAAATTGCAAGTAACATGGGGAAATTTTTTTTTCAACTAATCTTTTGAGGCACCCCCCTAAAATGTGCCAATAGACTAGAAGATGAGATTTGAAAAGTTTTACCTGAATCGGATAATATTAACACGTGCCTCAAAGTGGGTAAAGTTACGAAAAACAGTGAATTTTTAGCCAAAAATCGTAGTTTTTCCTCGGTAAAACCAAAACTACTTATCTTAGAAAATATTTTGGTCTCATTTTGTAGGAAATTTCATTCTCGTTAAGTGATATCCCATTCATTTTTGCTATCATGTCCAAAGTATTTATTTGGCATTTTTCAGGTTAAATCGTAGAGTATATCAAAAATAAGAAATTTTCATGCAAAAACCTAAAAGCATTACAATATTTAATTACATTTATTTGCTTATTGTTGGATTTACTTTGTCAATAAAAAAAGGGGTATTTTCGCGGTACTTTAGAAATAAATGAAACAACTTAACCCCTTAATTCCTCTATCTTAACGCAGAAAAATGTCAGACTCTAATTTGTTTTGTTTTTAAGCAATAACTAAACACAAACTGAACTTTGGAAAAAAAAAAAAAAAAAACTTTTACATCGTATAAGCTCCAGGAGTTAAAATTCAGCTTTTAAACAGGTGTAAGCGGCGCCTTATGTACCCGAAAATACGGTATGTAAATCAAAGAAAAATTCAAGAATAAACTGGAACACTTGTTTTATTTCTATTGATAAGTGTTTACTGTTGTGAAAGGAAGAAAAATAGTCTTCACAATTTACTCAGGCATGTTATTACTTTTTTTTTTTTTGATTATTAGTCTTTTTTTATGGTGTTAGAAATTCATAATTTTTTTGACAATGTTAGTTCGTTTTGTATTATCTTTACTAATATATAAAGCTGTAGAGTTTGTTTGTTTGTTTGTTTGAACGCGCTAATCTCAGGAACTACTGGTTCGATTTGAAAAATTCTTTTTGTGTTGAATAGACCATTTATCCAGAAAGACTTTAGGCTATAGTTTGAAAAGATTCGATAAGCGATTCGTTTTTTATTCGAATTCAAGGCAATTTTCTCATAAATCGCCGAATACTGGGGTTACAAATTACTTACACATATTAATGTTACATATCGTTGGAAGCAGAAAAATTTTGTCCGTCCTATGCAGTTTGTTCCGATTCTCTATCTTAAACACAGCACAAGTTATTCAATTTTCAAACTTGCCTTTTGCAAGGCTTCACCCGATTTCTTGCAATACTTGGTTCATTAAAACCATCAATAAAAAATAAACTAATTATTCCACAGTTTTGATTTTTACGCCATTGGATAGAGCAATGTTTTTAACCCCAGAATTGATTCGACTTACAGTCGAAGAACCAAGCTTTTATCTCCACTAGAAAAAAAGTTACAAGCGTTTGAACTTTGAGTTCGAAAACCTCTTTCCTGATCAAACTATTAAAGTTTTATTGCGTTGCTATGGCGACATCTTTTAAATTCATTGTTGGTGTCCTTTTCTTCATTTCGTTTCTTAAAAGCATTTCATTTTACGGCGTTTCAACAAGGCAAATAATGCGATCGTCCGTGTTTCACTTGAATTCCTGCATACTTAATGGCTTATATTTTTTTTCTGGTACCATTTTGAAAATGTGTTTCAAATTAAATTGTAATTCATGTTTTTAGCAGGGACTTTTTTTGGCTGCGATTTAAATATTAAAACAACTTTTTTGTTTGGAATTTTGCAATTAATGTTACAGGAAGAGAGCGGTTCGGAAATATTTGTTTTTGGTAGGGAATTGTATTTGTTTATTAGGGAGAGTGTTAAATATGTGCTACTTGACATTGTTTTTATTCCTGAGGAAGCATGTGCAAATAATGCGATTGACTTTTTTATGCGGGAAAGTCTTTTAGCGAGCCGCTTTAGCGGGGAGTAGTTTTTTGAAACCGGTTTCGCTAAAACTTTCCTCCCTCCTTCAAATGCGAGCCGCCTTGGCGGCGAGTAATTTGTTTTAAGTTTCCTTACTACTTTAAAGGCGAGTCGCTTTGGTGGCGAGTAGTTTGCTGAAACTTTCCTCGCTACTTTAAAGGTGAGCTGCCTTGGCGGTTATATATCATTTCTGAAACTTTCCTCGCTACTTTAAAGGCGAGCTGCCTTGGCAGTTATATATCATTATATACCGCGTTGACGGCAAGTAGTTTATTTAAATTTTCATCACTACTTTAAAGCCCGTGCAACGCCGGGCCCCACAGCTAGTTTAATAATATGATTATAAATGTAACAATGACATGAGTTGTTTGTCAAAAATTCAATAACTTAAAATGTGCTGTGAAAAAATAGCGAACAAGAAGTATATTCACAAAAATAGGATGACGATTAAATATATTCACAAAAATAGGTAGTAAGATAAAAATCCTGGATTGGGCCCTGAAAATGTAGTCCTGCCAAGCTTTAGATTTCTACTTCAGACATTGTACAAAATTCAGAGCTGTTAAAAATACTTAATAAGTGTGGGAAAAAATTTTTTTAAGTGCAACTTCTTTTCGAATTTATAGTAGAAGAAAAATTCAAAAACTATTTTGAAGGCAAGAAAAAGAGCTTTCCATCGATATATTACATGGAATACTTGAGACAGATTTATGTTTCTAATTACTGCAAAATTGTTAAAAAATCACTATTTTTAACAGCGAAAATGTGACTCGCCATAAAGAAACGCAACCACTCTCGGCCCCCATCACCCCGAGCGCTGCTCAGAAGAGCGTGGGGATTATTGGGGGGGGGGGGGGATAGAGATAGGGAGCCAGATGTATTTCAATCACCACTCGAAAACGATGCCAGCACTTAGACTGTATAACTTGAGTTTTTAGTCTTGTGTTTTTTGGGGAGTGCTGTTTGGAATTTCGGATACTATTGGGTAAGTTGAACTGGTTTAAATTTAAAATTCATGCTCATCTTCAAGAGGAACCATTGAATGTCGAGTCCGAACATTTAGTTAAACTTCAAGTTTAAGCTCTGCCTCAAGTCGGCAGGAACAGACAGGAGCGCCCCAAAGGGAGGTCCAGGGAGGTCACCGGGACCTCCTAAACATCTTCCTCATTCGGCAAATTCAGACAGCGATTCGGCACATTCAGGGATAGTATTGAAATATTTTTTTGCAATATAAGTGTGCGTGCGGCTGCAATCTTTTTTTTTTTTGTTACACATTTGTTTTCTTTGAAAATGAGAAGATCCGATTAATAAAAATATATCTCATTCTTTTATTGACTTTATTTACCATAAACCAAACCGTTTCTTTCTTTGGCGCCTTTCGGTGAATTCCATAGTGTGTGTAGCAGGCTTGGAGTCAATTACGAGAAAACGTAATCGATTACAATTATGATTACGAGCGTGAAAAATTGGAGATTACAATTACGATTACGATTACAACCCTCTGCCAAATCGCTATTACGATTACAACAACGATTAGATTACGTAAAAAATGTAATCGATTACGATTATTATCTGCCGATTACGATTTCGATTACACGATTATAGATTTGTGAGAAATATACATATACAGAGGAGGATCCAGAAGTTTTGAAAGGGGGAGGTGTCGAGTTTTGGTTCGCTTTTTTTACACCTTATCAGTTAAGTGGAAAGAAAACGAAAACATGTAAAATTTAAACCTTCTTAAAAATATTATACAATATTGCACAGCGAGTAATATTTTCATAAAATTTTGTAATATTTATAATATTTTTATATATTACCATCTATTTATTGTGGTAAAAAATTATTATCAGGAAAAATATAAATTTGCAATTTATAAATTGTCTTAACGTAATTAGTATTAGAATAATAAAACTCTCAACTATAATATTCTTATAAAATTTAACATTTTTTATATCTAATGCATGTATAAAATTTTTGTTTCAATGAGAGCAAGATTGCAAAGGGTTGTGCAAATCATAAATGTGTTTCTCATCGCAGGGGGCATTAAATATATATAATGTATATAACATATATATAATGCTCATTCGCGACAACAGTGTCATAGCTGAGAATTATGATTTTTGATCCACTAATATTATAAGATGATTGCAACTAACGTATAATCTTAACTTGAGGATTTATTTATTTATTTTGCGTGTGTGTATGACCATTTTATAATAATATTTTATGTCACATTTTTTAAAGTATACTGAAGTGTAATTATTGCCACAAAAACCATGAAATTAAAATAATGAACATAAATATAAAACATTTTGAAATTATTCAAAGCACAAAAAGATAAATGATACTTAAAAAATATATCATAGGCGTTTAATCTTACTCATAAGCAATGTTTTAAAAATCTGTAAATACAGTTTTTTTATTTAAAAATAATATCAGCATTAAAGTGCAAATCATAAACTTAAGATTAAATTATGTGTGAAAATATTTAAAAAAAAATCACCAGCACATGAGAGTGCTGTATTGCAAAAATATATTAAATGATAGCTAACGCACAGTTGCAAATTCCCTCTTCTTTTGCAAAATTTCCTCCTCTTTCGCTAATGAAAGAAAAAGGGAAAATATAAAAAACCATGTAGTTTAGAGCAGTGGTTCCCAACCTGGAGCAATCGCCCCCAAAGGGGCGATTTGACTCCTCAAAGGGGCAGTAGGGGGCAATGGGTATTTAGAAGAGGAAACAGTAGTAATAAAAAGGTAGTGAAAACCGAAATTGTAAACATGTTCAAACAATTAATCACAAGTTAAGAAAGAAATAAATTAAAGGTCAAGAGGTTCCTCCTTGGCACCTCGGATGAACCTTAGGAAGCATTTTGTCATTCATTGTCAATTTTATGAATTTTCAGATTTTCAACTTATTTTCCTTCAAATTTTCAGTTTCAATGATTTTAATTCCCCCCGATTCCAAGGTAGAAAAGAAAATAATTTCTTGAAAAATGTACTTATGTTTTTTGAAAAGTACGTCAGCGATCTTAGTTTAATGTTACCCTTCAAATGCTATATTAGCTCGCTTTGTGAAGGAAAAAAAAAGGTATTTTATTCATTAATTAATATTTTTAGTTTAAACTTGATTGGTTACAATTGCTTTATTGCGTACATTTTACTTCAAATTAAAGTTACGCATTTATATTTTTAATAATATCGCGATGTTCACTTGTGCCAACTTATGGTTTTTTTCGAGGAAGAAAAGGGGGGGGGGGGAGACGATAGGTGACAATCAGCGTCTTGAAGGAAGCGATGAGCTCAAAAAGGATGGGAAACACGGGTTTAGAGGGCCTTGAGTATAGAGTCCTGTTAAACCGAAAAGTATGTGTTAGTAATTTGATACTACTGTTCTCGTCTGAGGTAGAACAGCTTCGTTTGTAGCTATCATTGACAGCTGATGAAAGGGAAAATTGATGATCCGTCCTAAAAATCAGGAGGGACGGTTTGGTCATATGCTCCTGAGGTTGCAAAGCACTGACGTTAGGGCTCGCTTTATGACTCTCTTCACGAGCACGAAACAGCTTGCTGTCTTTGTGAAGCTTGCATTGAGCCGGGACCCCAAGACAAAGAACACGCTCCTTCCCTGGAGTGCTTTTCCCGGGGGGCCCAGATAGATTCCTTATATTTTTCTCATAACATTGTAGAAACGCAACTTAGAAGCTTTCACTTCCAGAAAGTTTGGATTACACGATTACAAGGCCAAATTACGATTATTTAAAGTAAGATTACGATTACGATTACGCAAGAAATACTTGATTAAAATTACGATTACACGATTACGAGAGTCTCATTTCCAAATTATGATTATGATTACAATTACAAAAAATTGTAATCGATTACACAGATTACGATTACGTAATCGGCGATTACTCCAAGCCTGGTGTGTAGCATGACCCCAGACAAGACGGATAATAAAAAGTGAAAATGCTGCAATGCATAAATGTTGCACTTTGAGCGCAAATAACTCTGATATTATGTGCGGCGACTTCAGTTTTATTTTTTGCATTACTAGCAGATTTTCTCATTTCTCGTACTGAAAAATATTATCTGCTTAGCTTTATTTATTTAGTCCCAATTCCTGACTTTCTTCACCACGAAAGAATCGGCCGTCGATTTAGTTCAATATTCTTTTTTGTTTTAATTATAGTACTGAAATACAACTGCCTGTGTTACTTAATTTATTGAATTTGCTTAAATTAAGAGAATTCGTTTCGATACAAAAATTGAGTGTTTAATTTGTGGAAGTACTTTTGATGACGATTATAAACGAAAACATGAGGAACTTTGCCACGGTGGAAGACATATTTCCGTGAAACTTACTGGAGCTCCAAAAAATTCATTTGATGCTGCAAAAAAGAAAATAAAGACTGCTTTAAGCAGCGAATTATCGCCATTAACGGTTAGTTTTAAATTGAACTTTTTTTCTTCCTCTTTTAATTTGTTTCAATGCATTTGTTTTTACTCACTGATTTAAATCAATGGCCACAGGACTCCCACACTTGAGAGCCTGTCGCAATACATTTTGGGAGCCCCTTGTTTAACTTGAACATCTTTTCATGTGCAGTTTAAATTCCCGGCTCTTAAGTCACAGTTGCGACATCCCTGATAGCACAGTGACCAAAATGTGACGCTCTTGTGACCCGTGACGCACGTCACAAGCGCAGTCGCAACCAAGTCACCGCGACTTACGAATGTCCGACCGCGGTGGCGTCACAATGCGACTTTACAGTGACGGCGCATGACGACCCAATTGCAACCGAGGTCACCTAGTGACGGTTTGGCGACCTCACATCGCAGTCACAGCGACCGATGTGACCAGTCAGTGACCTGTGTGTGAAGTTGCGGCGGCGTCACAATGCGACTTCACAGTGACGGCGCCCGACGACCTGTCATAAAATATTTTTTTTAATTTTGAAAAAATAAGAGTCTTTTACTGACATCAGAAATCACTGATATAAGAACCTGGATTGAATCAACATACTTTCCGCCAACCGTTACGCTGCGAAACCCATTGTCCCACGCCTGGAATCGAACCCGGGTCGTCTGGATGCAAGCCAAGAATTCTAACCACTATACTAGACGAGAGTTACAAGAGGAAACTCAAAAAGTAAAGAGCTGCTGAAGGTCACATTGTGGTCACAAAGTGAGTCACATCCACGTCGATGTGACAGTTTTAAGTCACAATGCGACTTTACCACGACGTCAGAGAAAAGTCCCACTTGCGTCTTCAGGCGTTGCTAATGCAATGCTTTTGTGACCCTCGCATGCGTCACAAGTGAAGTCGCAACCAAGTTACTTACGAATGTCAGCAACGGCGACTTCACAATGCGACTTTACAGTGACAACGCCTGACGACCCAATTGCAACCTAGGTCTCCCAGTGACGGTTTAGCGACCTCACATCACAGTCACAGCGACCGATGCGACCAGTCAGTGACGTACGCGTGAAGTCGCGGCAGCGTCACAGTGCGACTTCACAGTGACGGCACCTGAGGACTTCTCCGCGAGCTGACACTCGTAAGTTGCTGCCACAACTTTGCGACTTCGCTTGTGAGGTATCACAAATGCGTCTTATTTTGGTCACTGTGCAATTCGTAGTCACATCCCCGTTTGTTGCGACTTTTTTAAATCGCAATAATGCTTTGAAGAATTTCATTTAAAAGTCACAAATAAGGCGCAAAACCAGCACTAAGTGACATCGACTGCCTTCGTGCTACCAGGCGTCGTCACTGCAACATCGCACTTGTGATGTCGCCGCGAATTTTCATTCGTAAGTTGCAGCCACCTCTTTGGGACTTTACTTGTGACGTACCCGAGTCACAAAAGCGTCTTATTTTTGTCACTGTGCTATTCATAATCATACCCCGTTTTCGCATATGCTGTAAATCACTACAGGGCTTTACATCGACGTCATTTAAAGGTCACAAGTAAGTAAAGAAATTTGATAGTGACAATGATGAGAAGCCGCATAACCGATACAAACAGATCGCATCACTATCAAAACGTCGCACACGACAACGGTTTCCGCGACTGTGTCATGTTGTCACGGAATAGTCACAAATTGTCCAAAATTGCATTGACGTTGTAAGGGCCGTCACTGCAATTTTGACGTCATCACGGATTGACATTCGCAAGTGGTTGTCACTTGGTCGCATTTGTTACTGCTGTCTGTTAGAAAGTGATTGAGGCTCTTAAAAAATTTTTTTGACTGATTTAGTAACGTAAAATTATTAATTCGGTCTTCAATCGGTAAAAAAATATTTTAATGAAAATTCACATTAAGGTCACAATGTGACGTCTCCACAACATTACATTGTGACCGGTCACAATTCAGCTGTCACAGCGACATTGTAGTGAAGTCACACGCAAATGTCGCAAACGAGTCACAATGTGACTTTTGTGCGTCGTCACAATTGAGTCACGGTGTGACTGTGACGCTTGTGACTCGCAGTGACGTCACTGTGACTTATCCGTGACACATTGTGCTATTAGGGATGTGACTTGGAAAATCCGCCATCGACCTCAATAATTAGAAACAAATTAATTTCTTCGTTAAAGGTCGTCATGTCTTTGTAAAAAATTGTGTAAAAACTTAAGCCATAAATTAAGTTTAATCTTTATTTAAATTATTTTTCAGACGTTATGTTTTTTTCTTTGAATTCAATAAAATTAGTTTTCATCGTTTTCAATAAATTATGCATGTGATATATGAAGAAATTGTGTTGAAAAAAAATCCCGTTATAATTTCGTTGATTCGCCATTGAAAAATAAGGTACTAATAGTGTATTTTCTGTGTAATTGTGTGTGTGTAATTTAATCTTTTACGGCTAGCAACTGGTTCGCGTCAGTGGCGCAGCCATAGGTTTAAAAAAAATCAAAAATGAAATATTCGTTTTGCATACATAATTTCTCTACACTGCAAAAAATGAACTGTCGTTTTTACCATATAATGCAGCCGAGGTTCCAATTTAAAACTGTAATATGCAGAGTAATAAACTAAAACTAGCAATTGTACAGTTTCTTACTGTAAAGAGAAATTTTAGTTTTATCGTAAAATTTAACTGTATTAACAACTGTATAAACAACATACATTTTTTAGTGTGCTCGAATACCTTAAGAAATCTCGAAGTTTAATTAATACCGTTATACATAATTTTTATTGGATCCCTCCCCCAAAATGAAAGCATAGCTACGCCAGTCACTGAGTGCCTGAGTTCACTCAATAATTGTCTCTTTCAAGCCTCAGAACGTCCACAGTTCTGCTTTACCAAAGATACAAGTATTGTTATTAGTTGTTTTCAGCATTTACAGAAACACTTCGAAAAACAGTAAAAATATAAGACACTAAGGTTTGCGTACATACTCGTACTTTTTCATTCGGCACATTTTGAAGTTCCATTCGGCAAACTGAGAATTTTCCCCCTCCCAAAAATTTAAGCTCGGGGCGCCCCTGGGAACAGAACAGTGTGACTGAGTTTGCGATTGGATCATTAGTCGAAGAACTTTCAATGAAATAACCAGAGAAATTTGTGTACTTCAGAAACAACTGGCTCCTTGAAATTTAGTGAAGCGCGTCTGGCATGCAGATTGGGTGTCAGTTAAATATAGTTTCAAAGAATATATGATCACACTATTCATATGCGGCTATCATTTTTGCACTTTTTCGTGATGTGGGATTCTCGACAATGACATGCCTCAAGAAAAACAAGGGACTAATCTAACGCTCAGATTTTAAAAGTTTCATGCAGCTTTGCCCCCATCAAGAGATAAAGATGAATCCATAATAAAATAAACTCCCTCAAGGCAGTCACCGAAATAAGCACTGAAATTCATAATAAACTTTAAAATTCAGTTTCTATCTTTCAAATATTGCACAAAGCAACTCATATTTAATTATGTTAAATCTTCATTAGTTGCATCGTTTGTTCTATCGATATAGAGAAGATGGTTCTCACTAGTGAGAGAGGAAAACATTGTCCATACGGACATAATGAACTTGTGTTCATTGTGCCGCGATGGTCGAGGAGCACTGATCTATGCAATTAAACTGTGTTGGACCGGTTTGTTTTTGAATTTGGGACAACATCTATGCAATTAAACAAGAACATTTATTTTGCCTTACTTCATGCTCAAAACATTTGTTGCAAAAAGTTCCGTCTTCTTTTTTAGAGTGGAGGAACTGAAGATGTGAATCGCCAGCTCAAGGAGGAAAACGTGAGTCTGGAATTTTATATCTGCTTGTCCCCCCCCCCCCCCCACCCCTGCTTTGTATAAACACACTTGAACTAGCTGACCCACACGAAGCATTCACACATGGCAGAAGTAATTTAAAAAATTCGGATTCTTTAAACTGGAATAAAAAAAAAAAGAAAAACAAGTACAAAGAGAACTTATTTTTTGCAGATTTAAAAGAAAATGCAATGATGCCTTACTTTGGTAATTTAATGTAGTATTAAGGAAACAAAAAGAAAAGAAAAACACCTTTTATACAGATACTTTTTCGTGTTAAGTTACCGTGCTAAAATACACATCTTCTTTTCCGGTTTTAATGCAATATTGCAATTGCGAGTTAAGATCAAGGGTGGCCAACCTTTTTAAAGAGTGTCTGAGAAAAAATGCCTTAAAAAAATTGTTGCAATTTTTACTTCACTTTTTCCCATTTCTCTGAGTAACTGAAATTGAAATGGTAATACATATAAAACAAGTCCGAACTTAAAAATTATCGCGTTTTAACACTTTGCAGGTTCCATCTGTCTCGGTATGCTTACATATAAACAGATTAACGTGGAACATTTCATTCTACAAATTAAACAGACAGTACTTTACGCAATTTATTTCGCTATAGCTTTTTACCAAGTCATTATCATTTTAGGATTAGTTCGTGAAAATGCTAACAAATATATGTTTTAAGTGCTACCAATTGATGTTCATATACATTTGGATTTTTATGCATTCATAATGGAACATATTTGTTCACAAACATTTTGCACCAGGCAGCTAACACTATGTAAATGTGAAAAAAATTATTGGGACCAATTTATGAAATTCTATTGTAATGTGGATTAGTTTCTTGCAGTTGAAATATATTTGATTAGCAATGTTGTATGTGTGTAAACTCTTAACTGTTGTATACCCATTGAATTCAAAATTTTCAAATTATCATGGTAGGGATGTGACCAATGTCCATGGATTCATATTTTTTTAATTAAAACAAATTGAATGGTAGTTAAAAGATAATAGGAAAATTTTAAAATAAGACTTGAACTTTAAGTCAAAAATGCCCTGCCATTTGCCATAGTCTTTTTAGGCCAATGTTTTTGCTCCCCCCCCCCCAAAAAAAAAAACACTCATCCATAAACTTGATCACAACATCCAGGGCTCGCATTCCCCCTAAAATTCCTAAATTGCCTAAAAAGTTTCAGACCTCCTAAAATTGCTAAAATTGTACTAAAATTTTGTGGCATTCCTAAAAAAGTTTACAGGAGCTCTTTAGGCGAATTTAAAATACCCTTCTGGAAGTATTTATAGCCAAAAGCGAACTTTTCTCTATTTAATGTGATCAATAGATATTTTACAAAATATTTCGTTAAAAACGTATTCTTCACACTATTTTTAATCTTGGGACAGGCTTAAAACTCTTCTGTTAAAAACGAACTATTTAATCTCTAAAACAGCTTTTTCACCACTCGATCTGAATGATGCATAACCTGCTTGTGAAATTTTTCGACTTAGATCTGTTTCTTACGTGCCTAAGCTCGATTATTTGCAAATTTCACAATCTGTTTGCATCGGCTTCTATAAAACTCGCTCCTTTTAATTAACTGTGTAAATTCACCGCTTGGACATCTGTAATTTTATTCTTACCATTAGTTTGAACCTTGTTTAATTGTCTTTTGTTTATATATTATTTGTAGGCTCGTTATTCAATGTCAACTCATTCAAAAATGTCATTCCTGTTGCATCTAAATCAGTTCAAACCATGAGCATTCTTAAAAAGTAGCATTAGTTTCTATTAAACTTTGTTTTTGTCTCAAAAAAGATTTTTAAAAATTAAACAGTTTAAAATGTTGATAAGCATGTGTTTGGGACAGCATTAGAATTTAGGGAATCCAACAGACTTAGTCAATTGTTATAAAAAGATGTGACTTGTACTAGGCCAATGATTCCTTTTCCTTACTTTCATTTTCTATTCAAAATCATAGTTATGTCAATTATAGTTATTAATTATTCCTACAGTTCTTTAAAATTTTTGCTCAACAGTTTTTTTTTCACCAATTGCATACTTGTTCTGCTTTTAAAAATGCATTAACTTATCACGCATTATTTATTGAGAGTTTCAGGTAGCAGGCACAAAATTGTAGCCTCAGCTTAATTTGATATTCAGAAATGTTTACACTACTTCAAATATTACAATATTCTGAAGGGAAAGGGAGGCAGAGTTGAAAAGCAAACATATGGGCTTTGGACAATTCATAGATAATTACCCTACAGGTTTCAAATAAAAACATTGCTGTAGGTCTGAAGACCATTATGCATAGGAAACTTTTCTTGTATTTAAGAAACTGACGAAAAATATTAACAAACAGGGTGGGTTTTTTTTTCTTTGGATAATCTTAAAACTTTGAAATCAAAGTGCATTTAGCGCAGATAATAGAATTTATAAATCTGTGGCATAATATATGCAGAACATTTTACACCTTAAGATTTCCTAAAGTTGATCGGCAATGGAAAATCAAATGTTTTTAGTTTTTTTTTTACAATATATTCGAAAACATGGGGGGGAAATGAAAATTACTAACTAAAAATTGTTCGGTGATGCAAGATATGGTTCTCGATTTGTAACATTGAACATAACAGGCCACACGGGTTAACTTCACAAACTATTTTCTAGGCACTGCTATTTTACTAGATTTAAAAAAAAAAACTTAAAAACAATTTTATTGGAAAAAGCAAAAAAAAATAAATAAATAAAATAAATAAATAAATAAATAAAATTTGCAGATTTGTTGAAATAACAAAAATATTAATGAGTTTAAAAGAATGAATATTATCTCTGGTTCTAGTGAAATAGCGCTTAAAATTTGCTGTAGAAAGCTACTGCAGTTAAAACATTATAGAGGCAATTGTTGAACAGAATTAATATCTGTAGAAGCTGGTCAACTGGAAAAACTCGGATATGCCTATTTTTTAAACGTAAAATTTTGAAAACACGTCTGTAAGTTAAAGTACCGTCTTGCTTTTGAGCATGTTATATAACATTATTTCTTTTTTGTTATGACTTTTTTTTTTGTTGATATATTTGATGGTTGTAATTTATGCTATAGTAAATAAAATACATTTTTAGTTTGGTTTGTCGTGTACGACTGTTAGGGACCTATTTGTAATCACAAAATCGTAAATTACCCCTAAAATTTTCCTAAAATTTTGTCAAAATGTTCCTAAAATTCCCCTAAAATTTTGAAAAAGTCTACGGCGAGCCCTAAACATGATGATGTACCTTCGATCCTAAAGGAAGATAAAGAGTCCCATATTACATTGTATCGGCTTTGCAGAGTGTTGCCATTTGACCTGTAAGGCCTTTATTTTTGCAGTCGTTAGTCCTCAATACGTGTATTGAGGTTCCAGTTGCAAAAATGCTCAAAATAAGTTGCAGAGTTTAGATAATAAAAGTTTGAAATGGAAAAAAAAATGATGAAAAAATACAGTTTATAAAAGCTTCTGTTTTCTCATAATTATGTTGATGAAAATATTCTCCATGGAAAAATATCTCCAACACAAGAAATTTGAAACATTTACCGCCAAAACTAAAGGAGATATTAGATCTCGAAACTTTCAGGGGCCGTGCAGATGATGAGATTAGAACATATCGCCGTTTCATTAGAATAATGATTTGTTGTTGTGAAAAGAATAAGTACCGTGGGCCCCCCTCCATCGGGACACGCGCCATTTTGCAACAACTCGTTGATTCCATTCAAGGACTGCAGAAAGTTGGCACTCTCCAGCCTGGAATAGGAAGTAACCGAACCGGAGGCATAAATTCTCTAAAAGAAGCCCAGAGAGCCGAACAGACTGGTAGCTCACATGAAGTTAGAACACCGGCGAGAGACTGTGCATCGGTACGGTACAACTCGTAAGCAGCAGAGTGAAGTTGTAGGCTCATAAACAGTCTGATGGAATAACCGAGTCGGAGGTGTTTGGCGCGTTTCTGCCTCAGCCCCATCTTAAGGGCGGTAACTTACCGATTTAAACACCATTTTGTTATTTAATCGTGCAGCAAACTGATTAATTAAAGAGAATACTGCTGCAAAAATTATTTGCTCTAACCTGCTCCAGCTTTGCTTGCGCCAATGCATTTTCCTGCTCCGAAATGGCCGTGCTGTCGTCTCGTCCCTGTGATGTGTGTGCTCGCTTGAAATATTCGCAAACTCTCGTTTTGTTTCATGTTTGTCTCCTCTCTCGCCCACTCAGGCCGAACTCCGAGAGCAGTTGCGACGACTCTCCGAGAAGTCGACCCGAGAGAAGAAGCAACTCGAGGATGCACTCTTGGCGGTAAGGTCTCACTCTGTCTATGCAGTTATTTATTTTGAAAAAATCGTGATATTTTTCCAGGTTTGGGTTTTTGACATGACGTGTCGAATACCTGTCAAAAACGTTTAAAACCTGTCGAAAACGTCAAAAACCTGTCTAAAATTCAAATACAGTGGTCATTGAGATTTTTTATAAACATATAAGGTTTCTCATCCTGAAAAATATTAAATAAAAATTTATACATCTTATCAATCAAGTTTAATAAACATTAAATAATAAATTTAATGAAAATTATTTCTTATTCTTTTAAACTAACTTGTTTTGCCGTGAAAAAAGTTAAATATTAAAACTTAAATCCAGCTTTTAAAGTAGTTTTGTTTAAATGTTTTAATAACTATTAATTAGCTATTTTATCAATCTAAAAATCTTTACATCAGAATTTAAAGTGATTTTTTTTTTCTTTTGAGTGAAAGCAAAACAAAATTAATTAGTACTCAGTGTACAAATCTGCTAAATATTTTTGATCAAACTATTTTACTTATTTATTTATTTGTTATTGTTGTTACTTTTGTAATCAACTGTATCTGAGAATTACTATAAATATTCTGTACTGGAAAATAAGCTTATTGTTTCAATAGTATTACTGTAGTTTCTTTAAAAAAACTCATAACAAAAAAACAATACAAACTTTACTCATTTTTCATTATTACCAAATGCATCATTTCTCAATATTTTTAATTATTAATTTGGAACAACTTATTTTGAAACATTTTTTTTATGTGTACAATTTTCTTGAAAATACTCCCCTATTACTATATATTTGTTACATGAAGATTTAGTTCAAATTTAGTTTTGCGTAAATTCTTTTGATGGAATGATTGCACTCTAGTCTGTCTCATCTACACCTTTTTGGTCAACTCCTTTGTTCACCAAACAAAGAATTTCAAGTTCAACTGAAGCCATAAGCAGATGCCCTAAATATGGTACAAGGAGACGACGCAACACTGGCTGATGCCTGTGGAGCATGGCATTCCCTAGCAGAGGATTCTAGTCTTTCTCCACATCATGATGCTGTAATGAAACGCCTCTCTTCATATCTTCAACCGTTTCACTATTTGGCGTACCTAACGCTCCCAATATATAAAGGAGAAATTCTAAATGATGAGCAAAAGGAAATAGCTCGAAAATGGTTGCTTGAAATCCAACCAAATTCTCTTGAGCATTTAATTGCATTTGAAGCAGAATCTGCCTCCCATTCCGGTAGCTACTTTTGCAGTTCAGAATATCCCAGCAAAAACATGGTGGAAAGGTCTAAAAAATAGCAACATCTCTGCCGAATTTGTACAGCGGATGGTACAATTACATTCCAGGCTCCAGCCCATGTAGCTCAGCGTCTATCGAGAGAATCTTCTCAAGTTTTGGACTCATACATTCTAAACTCAGAAATAGACTTGGCGTCATCAAAACTGGTCTTTTGATACCGCATGCTCCGCGGGAAAAACGATTTAGATTGAGACTAAATACCTTAAGTAACTGTTAACTTAAGATGGTTTATTTTATGTATGTAAGTCTACAAATAGTACCAGGCAAATGTGCACTATGCAATTTCTGCTTTCTAAAATTTATAAATTGTAATTAGGTTTACATTTTAATATACTGTTATTTATAATTAATATTTATTCTATAATGATAGTAGCTCCTTCATTTATTTTATTTTCCACATGTAAGCATCTTGTAGTATACCAGTTGAAGAACTCGGGAGTAAATAATGCTATCGGACAAATTCTAAAAATCGGACTATTTCAAATTAAAATTTAAGAAAATCACTTGTAAAAATTTATTAAGTATACCCAAGACACACAGTACTTAATTAATGTACCCACTTCATTTTAAAAATAAAAACACATGTTACAGTAATTTCTCGAAGCAATAAAGCCATATTCAAAAGCCATATGTTTGATTTTTTTTAAATGCTAGTTACCATTATTTACTCCCGAGCCCTTCAATTATGTTTAGGATTGCTTATTACACTTTATTTTAATAACCTAAAACTCTAAAAGTTTACTTCAGTGTCTGAAATCAGAAATTGTAAAATTCATTTGTAAATGTATTTTGATTATCAATATCAAATTTAAACATGTTTTGGACAGAAATTTAGGTTTTTGACAATTATGTCAAAAAGGGGTTTTTGACATGACGGTAAGAACCACGGTTAAAACCGGATAAAACCTCCAACTGTCAAAAACTTGGCAACCCTGTATTTTCGAGGTAGACCTCAAGATTTAGAAAATTTTCAAGTGGCCAGTGGCCACTAGACTCAAAAAACTTGGTGGCCACCAGTTTTACCGAGTTTTGAAAATACCACCCTAGTACGAGAATGGGGGGGGGGGGATATAAATTTGTCTCTTTAAATGTTTTAAGTGTGTTTTATTTAAAATTCTTGATGGGAACTATCAAACATTATAAAGGTGCTAATACTAAATTAATGCTGACAAAAAATATAAATTATATCAATCATGGAGTTACAAGAAGTATTGCGTACCTAGAACTTCCAAGGTAATTAGTTACGAGCTCTTAAGTACCACTGACTGTGGCCTCTAGGAATCAATCTACTTTTACACATCTCAATACTTCAAAAAAATTTATTAGTAATTAAAAAAATATATGCATAACAGATGTATAAATACAAATGCTCTGAAAATTAATTTGAGAAATGTACACTGTTGAGCATGTTTCAAAATGATAAAATTCAACAGCTTTGATTTTTCACTATCTGTAACTATATTAATGATTCAAACAATAATTTTGAATAGCTAAATTATAAAATAACTATTTCAGTCAAATAGTTGAGGAAGTAGCAAAACTTCATAGTATTCAACCATATATTGTTCAATACATTTTTAAATTGCAATTATATTAAAAACATAGCTTATTAATGAACAATTGAAATTTTCAAATAATCATTAGTTTGCGAAAATAGCAATGTTTCAAATTAATTCTTCAATGTATTGTAAGCAGGAATGTAGGTCAAAAATATTTTTCCTTTAAATAAATGTTCCCTCATATATTTGATATATCCCCCTAATTTTTCTCTTTATAAAATTCATAATCAGTTAGAGTACAGAAAAGACCTTGAAAGCATAGGGATAGATGCAAGAAGAGCAGCAGATTTTTTTATCCTTTCAAAGGGTTGCAATTTGTAAAGTGGAAAACCAAATAATTCTTTTATTTTATGAAATTTCAATTATTGCATTATATACTAAATTTGTAGTAACATGGGTGCAACAAGGATTTTATAATTAATTTGCACAGTGAGAATAGAAAAAATATTACATATATATGTATTTGTTTTCAGAAACATATAGTTTAAATTTCTCCATTTCCCCCTCCCCCCCTTGAGAATAAGAACAATTAAAAACTAAAAAAAAAACCCTCAAGAACATCACCAGTAATAGGTATACAATTTGGCATTTACCAAGAAAATATTTCAAAAAAAAAAACCTTTATTTTGCACTGTGTAATTACTGGAGTGACTTGTATACGACGCCTTGAAAGTGACCAAACATGGCGACTGCGTTCCATACGCAGCAGCCATTTCAGGACGATCATGAAGGGAAAATGATCCAAGGACTGGCTATTTGGCTGATATTTTAATCTGATGCGATTGAGGATTTAAAAATTACAATAGTTATTCGACTAAATAGAAACTAGCTCCTATTAGTAAAGACGATTTTTAATGAAACGCATTCTTTATCGATCTCGACTCTCGAGCATTAGCGTTCACATCACAGCTGAAATATAAGTTAAGTTTTTTTTTTTATTATTTTTATTTTAATGATGTAAAGTTTTTTTTAATGAAATACAGGATTTACGGAACAATTTGGAATATTGATTATATGAATTAAGGAAATGATAAAAAGAGCGGGGAGGGGGGGGGGGGGGAGCTCTGCGCGATCCAAAATAAGTTCCCTTGTTAAAACTTTAAAATTAATTTGCCTTCCTATTCTGAGGATTTGAAGAATAAAGGCTGTTGCTAATTGGAAATCAAATAGGACCGGAAGGACCTTCGAGGGTTTATTAAAAATAAAAGAAGAAAAAAAAGAAAACGTACGTTATGATGTTTTTCTTTTTCGAAAAGCGAAAATTAGCATAATATTTTCATGCTCTCAGCACAAGATCTAAGCAAAACATATAACTATGTTAGAAAAAGGAACCAAAAAAAGTAATAAATTAACTTACCTTTCAGAATTACTAACATTTTGCTGACCACGTGGATTATCGCTTAAATCTTTGTTCAAGAAAAACGAAGTTATTTTTCGCGTAGAGCAAACATTGTCTGTGAATTTTCTTTTTTTACTAGCCATTATACTCTTTTTTAATTCATAAACATAAAAAATATTTTAAAGGAATACTTTCCCATTGATGAACGAACTTCAAAAAACGATGGCGCGAGGCAGAACGCAACCATCGAAAACTGGATGGCCTTAGCAGCGCCTCAACGATCCGACGATGAGTCATCAGCAGAAGATACAAACAAACCCCGCTATCCCACTGAGGAGAAGATTCAAACCCACGGAGTGTAACGGTCGTTTGTAAACAATGTGTATTTGTGATCGCTGTTGATGTCTTAAGATTCATCGCAATAACACTCAAGACGTGTATTCTTTTCCCGAAATGTAGTTTACCTCCAATTATTCGAAGATGTGAAAGTGTTTTTCATTATTTAACATCCAAAGGTTATTAATTATGCCGAGTCCGTGTTGTGTAGCGGGATGCAAAGGCAATTATAGAAATGGACCGAAAGTTAGTGTTTACTCCTTTCCTACGGATCCAGATTTGAAAAAGAAGTGGTTGGCAGCTATTAAAAGGAAAGATTTTGAGCCTACAAAATATAGTAAGGTAAGATATATTTCATTTCTTGATTATCTTAAATACGACACAGAAATATATCATAACACACGATACACGCACATACGTACAAAAAAAAGAGCAATGCAACTTTTGTTTAATAGCTCCTGGACAGTTTCTAACTTATATTTACAACCAAATTTTACCAATTTTATTGTATTTTATGTGACGAATTTTTTAATACTCTTTGTAATTCATTCACTAATATATTCCTTTATTTTGACTAAAAGCTACTCAGCGTTGTCATAGAGCTTAATGTATTTAATTGGTTGATATTTTTTTTTTCTTGGATGGGGGTTAAAAGCCTGAATTTTATTATACTTTAGTTTAATGAATACCTATTTTAGTTTATCTAATTGAAAAATTTTGGAACAAACATTTTCTGTACTTTATTATGCAAATATGGTCAGCAATCTCTATACTTTCTCGTCATTATGTTTTGGACTTAGTATATTTTAGGGGTATTGATTACCAATTCAGTTTTATCAGCATTATCAGAAAATAAATGTACTTAATCGTTATTAAAAGTTTAAGAAGTAATTCATTTTTTATCACACTAGAACTACACTAATCTATCATTATGCATGCAGAGACATGGGAAATCTCCAGAAAGGTGTAATTTCTTGTCCCAGGATTATAGAAATCTTAGAAACATGCTTTTCTAATTATTTTTTAATTATTACCTTTTGCCACTGTCTAAAGAAAAAACAATCACAGGCACTTAACAGTGCTAAATATTGCTTTTTTATTTGGAGGCTATATATAAGTACTAAAATGTAGTTGAAACCATCATTACTTTATTAACAAAATTAGAATTTTGTGTAGAAATTTTTACGCTTTCTGATTAAGTGTATTTAATTCCAAAAGTAAATAGATAAAAGTTACTCAATGCATTACTATTCTTATTTATAATGAGTTACTTTTAACATTAAAGAGAAATTTTATTCTTTTTATGCTTGTATTCAGTTATTCTTTGGCTAAATTATGTAAAAGTTTAATGAAGGAAAATATATTTTATATCTTGTCACACATGAAATACACTCGATAACACAAAATAATCGACGCGCCAAATTTGCAAATCTAACCCTAAATATCTCTAAAATAAATGGAAATGCTTTGTGAACTTTCAGTTTTACAAAATTACATACAATGTCTTTCCAAAAACACTCAAACTGCACTCCTTGTGAAAAGTTGAAAATATGGAAAGTTGGAGCTCAAAATAATACTTTTCTAGAGATTATACTTCATAACATTACACCCTCAAGCATCCACATGAATATATATATATATATATGTATATTCACACATATTTTGATGCACGTATAAACGTATATTTTATTAGAACCAAATATAAATAAAACATATTAATGTTTTCTTTTATTTTAGGTCTGTAATCGTCACTTTTTGGAGAAAGATTTCGAGTTTTACTCCGAATTTTTTGACGAGAAACAAAATGTGACTCTGAGAGCAAAGTTGGAGAGACCTCGCTTGAAGGTAGGAGTTGTTCCAACTCAGTTTCCTGATTTGCCAAAGTATTTGTCAAAACCAGAGACAGCTGATCGGGACAGCCCAGAAACAAAAAGGATAAAATTAGAACGTTTGCAGATTGCTTCCGCTATTGAGGAAAGCTTAAAACAAAAAAATGAACTGGAGCAACAAAAACAATTTTCATCTCTATCAGATTTTCTGACTAAATGTGTCAAATTTATCGATACAGATCACTGGACAGTCATCAATAGGGGTAATTATGTTTTGCTCTGTCATATAATTAATTCTCCTGTGCCAAGTATAACTTATTCAATGTCCCTCTCATCTGAATTAGAGATTACAGTTTTTAATGATAAAATGAAAATGAATAAACTTGGTAATTTTGAATTTCCTTTAAAAGTATGTAACTCTGATGAAATTAATAATGTTTTAAGTTTTTTGAAAAAAACTAAATCTTCAGGGCAAATGTCTCACCAAATTGACAACATAATTTCACTGTTAAAATCTTGTACATTTGATGATATTTCTATTAATACTATAACATTTATTTGTGAACAACTGTTACTTCTTAAATATAATGTGAATAATGTAAGATATTCTTCCGAAATAATGATATTTTCTTCTTTTTTGTTTACCCTGTCACCAAGAGCTTATACATTTATTAGAAAATCTAAATACCTTGTTCTCCCTCATCCATCTACTATTAGAAGAGTTTGTTCTTCTTACAATGTCAATCCCAAACTTGAACAACATGATGATACGAAACTTTTATCTTACATAAGAGAAAAATCAAAATTTTTGAAAGATAGTGATAAAATAGTTACTTTAATGATGGATGAAGTTCATTTAAAACAGTATGTTGATTACACAGCTGGTAGTATTGTTGGCATGTCACCTGCATCAGATATTGTTTCCAGCTGTCATACTTTTATGATCGGTAGCATTTTATCATCTTATAAAGACGTAGTTCATGTTCTGCCGGTGAAAACAATAAATGGGGATATTTTACATGACTCAATAGAAAAAATAATTATTGGCTTAGAAAAATTAAATTTTCATGTTCTAACAGTCATTGCAGATAATAATTCCATTAATGGAAAAGCAATATCCCAGATGGTTTCTCCACCTAAATTGCAATGTTCTTATGAAAGTCCTTCTGTACCAGGGAGACCTTTGTTTTTTATGGTTGACACTGTTCATATTTTTAAATGTGTAAGGAATAACTGGATCAACCAAAAAAATGAAGGTAAATGTATGTTTTATCCAAAATTTAAATTTTTTCATAATGCCAACAATAGTAACGAAAAATCTTTTGCTACAGCATCTTGGAAAACTCTTAGAGATTTACATTCTCTAGAAGTCAATAGTTTTGTTAAATATAGCTATTCACTTTCATTTAAAAGTCTTTCTCCAAACAACTTTGAAAAACAAAATGTTAATTTAGTCATTCAAATTTTTAATGAGCATGTAGTTCAAGCACTCCTGGAATTGGGTCCTAGACATAACCTGTATCACTATGAAGAGACAGCTGAATTCATCAAAATATTTGTCACTTGGTGGTCTATAGTTAATGTAAAATTT